>JXXA01003103.1:0-12372 GCA_000956255.1 Anopheles punctulatus | reverse complement strand
GTGCGAAGTTTAAATGAGCGGAAGTGGAAAAGTGTTTTCTTATCACTTTATTACGTTCATTACTTACCTCTCTTAGCGTCGACCGATAAGGCCATCCCGCTATGGTACTAGGGTGATTTGAATGCGTTAAAGCGTATTCTAACGCGATAGAACATATTGCCCGTTGGAGGCAATGCATCAAACCGGTAACAATCCACCATAAATCATGCACGCACCTCTGCCCAGGACGTTGGCATGGTCAACAAGGTCGATTGCATATGAAACATACCTCCAGCGTGAAGTATCTTCCATCGTGATGGCGGCTTCTTGGATGGGCTGATGTGCGGCGCCTGACGGGAGGACAGACTTAATGGTCATTCTATCCAGTCCCGAACTGGAACTGGAAACAATAATCAGAAATGGGAGTCAGGATGGAGCGCGATACTTCATCGCGCCATTGTTTCGACATTGCCGCTACCCACGGAAGACAATATGAAGCGCAGTGGGATGTCTGAAGGCGGTGACAAAACATTCACCCCCAGGATGGTCCCTTCTATAGACGACCTTTTGAAGCGATCCAACGGAACCGAACGGTCCGCCTAGGATCTCGCGCAGCTCGTAAGATTTATTGCCCAGCTGAAAAGGCTAACTTTAAGGACCCTCTAGACGATGGGCTTGGTTCGCTTGAAAATTTCTACAGCTTGGGTGAAGTACACTCTCGGCACGCGTTTCGGTTCCTGTAGGGAGATTCGCAAAGCCGGATGTTCGGGAAGACACATCAAGTGCAAACGCGACATTCTTAAGATTGGTATATTTTACGATGACTTTATTCTGACACATACAGTGTTGTTTTGGGTTGGGAGAAAAGGAATGGGCGGGATCTGATTAGTTTTAGTTCAGCAACTAATTGTGGACTATTGCTTGGCTTAGCTTTTGCTTTAGTTGTTTAGCTGTATTAGTTTAGTTTTCTACTAGCTTTCTACTAGTTTCCTTCGATAGCGCACGATGTTCTACGTTTTTGTGTGGTGAACCGGTGGACTGGATGTTTTACATCGACTGAATGTGTTTGTGTGAGAGTTTACTAATATAAATCGTTTAGATTTGCTTGGCTAGAACAAGTGGAGATAGATAGATGAATATAGCTTGCATTTCGAATGCTGTTAGTGTTAGTTTTATAACATTTCGCTCAGCTTTTAAACCTCACAATGCTTCAAATATTACATTCCTCTGTAGTAGCTTTCCATCGAAACATTTTAGCATTCCTTCCATTTGCTTAATACTGACGTGTAGAATCCTTCACAACGCGCCGCTTCTTACTTTCGCTTCCGGTGTTTCGCTTTATTGTCTTACTTTCCGTGTCCGCTCTAGTCTAGTGTTGAAATATTCTTTATCGAGTGATTTTTATACATTTTTTTCTTGTTTTTCATATTTTCTGCTCCTTTTGCTCCTTTTCACTATCAACAATTTTTCTTTACAAATCAGTTTTGCCAATTGTTTTCTATTTATCAACCCTATCATCTTCTACGCTCGTGATATAAAACTAGTAACACGTGGATTATTAAATACTTTCTACGTTTTCTTGTGGCTCTTCTATTTACTGTCCCTTTATATTGTTCTCATTTTACTCATTTTGGCACCTTATTTATGCTACTGCCTTCTCTAGCAGCTACGTTTCTTTGGATTATTTAGACACACTATTCCGTTGCGGTCAATTAGGCAATCGCATTAAAAACGCGTTACGTAACAAAACAAACCGTAGGAACGTTTCGATGAAAAACAGAAGCACTTTTCCTACTGTTCACATCCGCCTGTTTCTATCAATCCGTATTACCTCCCTCGTGTTGTCACGTATTCTGCTACCAATTTCCATAACAAGTGCATCGCTAGAAAAATACACACATGTATAAATATTCGCACTATGTCGTCCAATTTGAATACACTTTCTACTGCATGCATGTTATTTCTGTTGCTGTTTCCTTTATTATCTTGCTTGCGGTTTACGTGGAGCTACATCCGAAATTTGTAAGCATTCAACAATGGGATCTTTTTTTTAATTTTTTCTCTTTTTTTCACTCCAAATAACTCTTATATACTTTTGCTTCTAAATATCTAATCTAGTTTAAAAACAGTGGGCGTCGTTTGCACGTTTAGGTATTTGATGTGTATTGTCATTGGGTATGGTTTTGGTTTGGTATTGATTTTGTAGAGTTGTGTAGTGTTCGTTTTGTGAGTATAATATACGTGTTTGAATGTATGTGTGTCCCACCACTACTAAAGCCTATCGACACGTATAACACTCACTGGAATACCTGGAAGGAGTAAAGGAATGAAGCTGTTTCAATTAGCTACGCTAATGGCTAACACACTTCCACTCCCATCCGTATTATTTTATTATCATCGATTTTTGAGTCTTTCCATCCATAGTATATTCGTTCATATCATTTATATCTATTACAACTGTAAATATAACATGCACACAATGCTACGTTTTATGTTTACACACAATCGATCAATAATTGAACCGCACAGCTAGTCGTGAATCCAACCGAGAGTTCACCGATTGGCTGCCATTCAAACCTGTAAAAAATTTATTGTCCACAGTTCTACTGGTAATGTCTTTTTTGCTCTATTAGCTATCGTCCTACCGTGGGTGGTTTTTTTTTGTCAGCATCGATCAACAAGTTTTGCAGTTGGGTTTTTTTTTGCTTACTCTTTTTTTATCACAGCTAACTCTATAGTTTTCCATCGCGTGGGTGCTAGTTTTGTTTTATCACAGCTAACTCTACAGTTTTACATCGCGTGGGTGCTAGTTTGGGTGTATTTTTTTAAATCTTTTTATCATAGCTTCTAGCTTCTTTTTGTTCCGTTTGGGTTAACAATTTTCAGCGATTGCTTTATTTGGCTTGCATTCACGCTGCTATTTTCGAGCACTAGCGCACCCGCCGCTACCATGGTTCTGTGCGTTTTAATATATCTTTATCTACCAGGGTATCCATTTACACACAAGGCGGCTTCTAGCCTCGGTTTCTACAACCACATCGAGCTAACAGGCTTAATTGTTCTAAAATCCGTTTGCGACTGGTAGAATGCTTTCCGCATTAACAAATTGTGCCAAATTCCAGGCCTCTCTTCTAGCGCGCGCTCGCTGACAGCTTCATCAGCTTCCCAGGTTGCTAAGCAACAGAGTCTTGTCCTTTCTCGTGTAAAGTGTGCTGGCTGCGCTAGAAGCACGAGCGAACCCTCGAAGGGAAATGGAAAGGAAAATTAATTACTCTTTCCCGGTATCTCTCTCGTTCTAGTGCTCTTTGTCTCACGTTCAGTCAAACACTTGACACTTTCCCGTATCTGATCATGACGATTTCATCGGCCTAAGAATCGTGTACGGGCACGGAATTAGTCACGACGTTCCGGTAAGGGTAGTGCTCCAATTGACTTGTTAATGATAGTTTCCAGGGCTATAATTCGAAACCGGTGGAAAGGTTTGGGAGTGGGGAGCACTCCAGGACAACTGTCTGCCCAAGACCTAGCAGATTCTTCCTGAAAAGGTCTCCCAATATCATACTATGAACTATGAACCATGAACGTAGGCCATTCGGGAGAAATTCAATTTAGCCGCCTCTCAGTGCTGCCATGGAGTACAATCACGGCGCTCATGAACAATCCTATTTCGAACCTGTTTCGAAAAATGTCAAGAATCGTTTGTTGCATGTTTCCTACAGAATTGTTTCCAATTTAAAAAAGGAGCCGTGGAGCTTAGATCCAGAACATACCACTATTGATACTAATGCTATTGTTATCAAATGCATTCCATTTAATTCTAGAATAATAGTAAAGTAAAATATGTTTCATGTTTCGTTCTTGATCTTCGAATCCTTTAAATATTTAATTAATGATTTCTCCACCACACTTGGGTAAAAACTGAAGCAGTGATAAGGGTGAACTAGGGTGACGGAGCAAATATGGTCACCATAATCCAGGGATCGACAGTGAGGCCCATTAATTAAACGTTTCGCACTGTCCGACCAAACAAAAGGTTGATAAATGAACGACCTTCAGTTAATTACTATTTGCTTCGATGAGCGCTTGGAAGTTTCGTTCGCAAAAGAAAGTTTTTTGCAAGTTTTCATGATTTATACGATTATTTCGTGCGAAAAAAATTCTTCAATTATGCTCGCGTTGTGAGGCTCGTTTCGTTGCTAAAACTGGAACTCACTTAAAGTGCAGTCGTTTGATATTAAATTTGAACCCAAATTCAAACCATAATACTTCACATTGAATATTCATAACATTTTCCAAAAATCTCACAAACGATGCTGGAAATGAGCTCGCAATAAAAATGACTTCCTATTATGAGAAAGATCTCCGTGTTTTTCGTGTTTCCTTCAACCAGGAAGCGCACGATTTGTAGCATCGAGTTGTCGTACCGGATAAGAAAGGACCGTAATAAAAGTAAACAGATGCTGTGCCACGGCGGAACAGACCAAGGCGAAAAATCTTACCACTTGAACGATTCGTGTGGAAACAGTATACCCCCTTTCCCGCACTTATCCGGGCTGGGAAAAGAAAAATCCATTACAAAACCCACGAAAAAGTGTAAAAAATTTAACGACCGAAACCCAAGTCGTCCTTTACCGCCGCGATTCCCGCAAAGAAAGCAAAAACGAAAAAAAATCCCGCAAAAAATTCTTATGGCATCGTGTCACGGGTTGTCGCTCTTGGTTTCGGTTTCTGTGGGGGTTTTCTTCGCCCATGAAAAGAACAATTCCAAATTCGAGATGGAAGCAGGAGTTAAGAAAAACGGATGCCGATCTTTTAATTGACGGGTGGATGGTTGTGCAGAAAATTAGCTCCCTTACTTTCCCATAACCTTCGGTCTTGTGGGAGACATTTCCTTATCGTACCCGAAAACTGATCCGAGTTGGTTCGCAAGTTTTGCGTTTCGCGCCTCGGGATTGATTTACATCGGGGGATTAAACTTGGACGGTTCGCGGACCGGACCGGAAGAGAGAGAGAAAATGTTCGCATCCACTTTCACGGTACATTGTTTCTGGCACTGGAAACAATGTTGTACAACAGCTTCTTTGGGTTCGTCCTACTTCCAGCTGCAGCAGAAAACGGTTTCCAAAGTGTTACTTGTGCATTACTTCTGCTTTTTAGCATACTTATGGTTGTATTGATTATTAAAAAAATTATTGCCTACATTTAATTTGTTTGAATGTGGATTTTCGAAAAATTTTAAAAATAAAAAATGTGAAATGAAACCAAAGGAAATATTATACTAAAGAGAACGTTCTACCAGCGACCGTGGAATAAAAAAAAAACAGAAAATCCATACTAACTTAACATTTCACTTATCTGTGAGTAGTAGTGAGCCACCGTTGCGTTTTTGTTACTCTCTTACGGGTTCGGATTTTGAGCCGCCTGGCGCCTCAGATCCGACCGTATAATGGCCGTCACAACTGAACCGGCCAGCAGCATCACAGCCATCGTCACGTTGGCCACAATATCGCCGTTCGTGTTGAGCAGCTCCGAGTAGAGCATGGTGAAGGTGATGCCGAATACCTGAGCTGCTGCATTCAACAGCCCGGTCGAGGTGCCTTCCGGTTCCGGGTACGTCAGCTCGGCCGCAAATTCGAAACCAACCGGCAGGTAACCGGTCATGAAGAAGCTGCACGACAGAAGAACAAAACACACAAAGCGAGCGAAACGGGTTAGAAACTGGTGCCTTGGGAGACGGTAGGGAAACATTAACTTACCCCAGCAGGGAGGAGGTGACGTACACCACCGAGATGTGGCCAACGGAAAGCGTGAAGGTGTAGATCCACATGCCGATCATGGTGAAAATGTACACGGCAAGTGTAGTTTCCCTGAAAGAATAGAACAAGCATAAAACACACATAATGCGTTGATTGAAGGCGCCCACATTAAACGGATTTCAAGCGCACTCCGAGCACTTACTTAAATCGATGCGTCTTGTCGAGGACGATACCGCACGCGACAGATCCAAGCATGCCGGCAAACACGATACACACACCGATACGACCCGCATCGACCTCATGCCCGGGGTAGTGTGTCAGCACAATCTGCACGAGCAAACCAGAAAAGGGTACAAACGAACAGAGCTTTAGTGGAGCTTCACGCTGACCCGGCGGGTCAAATTAAAAAGGTTCCGAGTAGTATTAAATAAAGTCCCGCACCCCTCGCATGAGTTAAGCTCGATTATGGGAGGTTTACGCTTTCGTTGCGGGAGAAAGTTACTTAATTAATGATGGTGAAAACCATTTACGGATAGCAAAAAGTCGACCGGATTATTTCGACCCGTGAAACCAAAAACTCCGTTCCCTCGGAACAGATGACAGATTTCGGTCGAGTATGCGCCCCGTGGGTAGGCAATCCGCTGTACACGAAACAGAAGGGATTCCGCAGCGCCATCTGGTGGAGGGTGGGCTATTAAGGCTTTAAAATTAACGTTTATTTTCAGTATTTTCGTTTGTTTTCAAATCAAAACGAATGGTTTGCTTAGTCATTTCATATTTGGCGTCTAGAAAAAAAAATACTATAAGATAAGAGTTGCGTGTTTCTTAGCTTTTTATCTATTTTAACAATAGCAACAATACACAATGTAAATGAAACATGTTGTTCACAATTATATTTTGGTGCTAAATTTGTGAAATATTCCGGTTTGTTTGTAAGATTTTCGATGAAAAAAAAACCATTATTTTCTTAATTTAAATTTCTCTCAATTTCTGAAAGTGTTGATAAATGGGTTTCAAGAACATTCAAAATGAAAAATAGTGTTAACCGTTTCCCAACACCCTTTTTACGTACCTGATTCAGCAGCGTGGAGATGGCGTAGAACACACCGACGTTCATGCCGTACGAGATGAGCAGCAGCACGTAGTTCCGGTTAAGCATGAGCCGTTTGATCGAGTGCAGGAACGGTGACGACTGTAGTGGATTGGGCGTCTTGGTGGCTTCCTGTGCAGCGGACGGAGGCGTTGGTGGAGCTGCCTTAAAGACTGACGGAAATAAAAAAAAAAATCCCAAGCCCAGGCAGAATGTTTTTAATTAACTGTACAAGTCACAACGAAAAGCCCAGCCAACTGTTAAAGCCTTTTGTTTTGCTTTGTGTCCGTTGTGCTCACGGGTGGCCTCTAATTACCGCTGGCGTTAGGAAACTACTTACAGAACAGCACCAGCACGACGAGCACGGTCGTGACGCCGGCGACGATGTAGAACATCAGCCGTAGGTCATCCCCGATGAGGCTGATGTCGTCATGGTTCTCCACCAGCATCGGGGGTGCGAGAAACCCAACCGCAATGCCGAGCTGGAAAAATGGAACGTCAAAATGTACCATCAATCGCAAACCTATTGCCTAGCGTTTTGTTAAAGGATACCGCCCCGCTTTCGGAGCACGCTGTGAAGAGATTTAAATTAAATGGAATAAATTTCCCACCATCTTTGTGCGCTACATTTTTCGGTCACAAAAACCTCAACCAGAAAAACCGTTTTCTCGCAACGTTCACCAGTGGGCGTTTAATTTGCGAGATCGTCCGACGGGAGCGTTTTAGCTTGACTCCCAGGCTCGCAAGCGCGGGTTATTATTTCTCATTTATTTTTTTGGGAAAACTATCGTCTAGCTTCCAATGGCGAGCGTCTCGGATGCTGCGGAAATGCAGAAAACTAATTCCCGTTTATGTAAGCGTCGAGCGTGCGATGAGGATGTGTGGCGGATTCATGGTTCATGGTGGTTTCGTGCAAAATGAGATTGATTTACAGCTGCTGCTGGCAACGTGACACTGTCTGAGCCTGTTCGAGCCATCGTGCCGGGCGGGTGTTGGATCATGATTCGTAAGTTAATAAATTATTTGCAACAACGCCTCGCACATCGCACACATCAGTTTCTGGTGGAAATTCATACCCATTTAAAACGCTCTCCGCGTCGTAAATGGAAAGTAACGAGCGTTTACGGGACACTGTGTTAGTCCAAGGGAGGGAAACCGGTGAAAACGGGACAGGCGTTTAATTAAACATATTTTAAATTATTCATACACCACCGCGCCATGGCGTGCGGGGTGTTCTGGAAGGGAGTGCGGAGGCGTGAACTGTTTGATGAATGTCCGTACCGTGACAGTGGGTGACACAGCGATTATGTATGGGCCATGTGTGACCCGCGAGTGTAATGATGCTGAACCGGCGGGGCAAAGTGATTACAATCGATATTTTCACCGATTTTGATCCTGTTACAGTTGGCATCAAAATGGTGTACGAAAATAGTTTCGGAATATTCTGGTAGTTTTGGATCTCTAATAAGAGAGTATGGTCGTTTAATATTTTGAATATTAATATTTTTTACTTTGTAATAAAAAGTATATGTATAAAAAATCTAATCGAACAAAAGGTTTCCACTCCATGTAATAGTCTTTTTATTTCCATAACGGCATGCGCAAAGATTGATCACCAGGATGATAGCATCAGGTGGTGAATCATATAGAAATAATAGAAAATTAAAGCTTTCTGCATAAGAGAGAACGAGTAGAATCATTAGTCGTAGAAGGAGATGGTTCAAGAAGAAAAAAATGGACTATGTAAGAACCAGTTAATTAAATTCGATGCGCTCTCTGTCAGAGTTGGTAAGTACTATTCAAAATATGTTATTGATTGTTAATGAATAATTAATTTTATAGAATCTAAAAAAAATATAATAAACGATGTACGATGCACAAAATTTTATTTTTCTTCTTACAGTAAATAACAGGTTCAAGAGATTGCATTTAATTTTTAACGAGATAAAAACATCAACATAATTTATTAGTCAGTATTCATAAATATTTAAATACACAATCCATCAAGTGCAATCATAATTGATAAGCTTTCAATGTGATTTCTGCAAATATTTACCCTTTTTGGTGCAAATATGTTACCCACTCGTCACCGGAACGTGACGTCACGTTAATTGTGCACATCATCCTACCTCCACCTCGTACTGCAAGTTGCCTTTAGCATCTCAACTTCACAGAAAACGATGAGCGAATTTTATCGCCCCCTTTCGAAAATTTATGAATTCACACGTTTATTTGAAAGCTGGCTCAACATAAATCGGTAGCCATCGCATTTCGCTATAGGTTTCTCCCGAAAGCTCTCTCGGGAATGTACTATTTTGTAGTGCCATGCTTTCGCCCACCAACACAGCAGCTGTGTTCTTCCAGCAGTTTATGAATATTTATTTGTATAAGTTGGCCCTGCTTGGCCCAGTTCGTCCCGGCAAACCACAAACAATCGCTTCCAGGAGCCGAAAAACTACTCATTTCGTTGCCGGTTGAGGTTCTGCCTTTGGGCTTGGGTTCTGGAAAAAAATGAAACTTTTAAATAAAACAACAACAATAAACACGAACCTTTGGCAAACGATACACCCGGTGCCAGCGGCGTTACATGGCCTGTCCGCGTGTACGGTTGACAGCCAATAAATCAAATCGATTTTGTCCCTGAGACGTGGTGCGGATCGAATTCGAAATCAGCACCGAAACACGGTCGGGTTTTATTTAGTTTTTTTTTTAACTCGCTCTTACACAGTATCGTAAAATGACAGCTGACCGGACGTGCAGCGTACGATGGAATTGAAAAACGATCTTCTTCGCCCTGTCACACAATCGATTGTTCGCACTCAACACACAATTGAACAATAAATATTATTAATAATCTTCCCCGGCACAGCAGAAAGAAAAAAACAATCAAAAACGTGGACGCACATCTCACAAAAACACAATCCTCGATGGCAGCGTTCAAGAGCTTTCCCAGGAAGGATATAATTTTCCTATTTTTGTAGCGAATCCTGACCTTTCTTCATCTGGCAAAAGCATTCAGATAAAGCAAAAAAACACGCCATTTCTCATGGTCATGGTCGGTAACTTTTGGTGAACCAGAGAGAGAGAGAGAAAAAAAAGAAAAAAGGCTACGCTTTCAATTTCCTCTCACTTACCGGTTTGGGTTCCGGTTTCCGAGGTTTCACCTAACCGGCATACTCTTCAAAAAACGAACAGGGCAGCGCAAACATGAGTCAAGTATTACACCAACATCAGCTTAACTCTCCAATAGACTGCTGTGGCAACCTTTTTTCTCTCTGTTTTCCATCTGCAATAGTTCGAACCGCCTTCCCGAACGAAATTACTGGTGTTCCGGGCGGCTGGGCTGTTCCGGTTGTGATAAAACGCACGCACGTTTGATGAAGGCATCCGATACTTTTATTTTTTGCTGCTTCCATTTAATAAAAGGTTGAATGAGAAGCTCGAAAAGACGGTGGAAAAATTCCCGCCTCTGACGTGTGGAGATGAAGGTGCGTAGTTATTGTTCCTTTTTTCTGTATGTATGTGTGTCTGGAGAGTATAGTAGGGTGCCTTCATAACTTAATTTTTCATCTCACCACATATCGCTCCAGGTAATGGTGTGAATTTTGCGGGAGCACATCGATGCGAAGCACAAAACTCGTTTCGCATTCAATCCTGATGCTGCCGTGCTGCACCTTAAAAGGGGTAAGACTCAACAATCGACGAGCATGAGTGCGCAGACGGCAATTGCAGACGGTAACACTAAACAACTCCCATTGTCCTTTTTGGCGCTTCCTGCGCTGGCTTTGTCCTTTGTGTGGAGGCAGCTTAGGATGGCGAGACAGGACGACGATTATACTGATGATTTATGGTTGTTATTTTTCCGTAGATTGAAATCTGGGTTCGTTTAGGAAGCGTTATTCTTCTATCAACTTTGCAAAAGGCGCTCTGTACAGTGTGTACTGTGTACGTAAACCTTCCGAAAGGACATTTACTTTTATAAGCAAAGCATTCTTCAAATCTAAAATAGAAGAATGATTTTCTTTATTTGTTTGCTATGTGAAGAAAGAGCACAAAAATAGTCAATAACTTTTACTAATCAATCGGATATAGACTATATTATTCGTGCCCTTTCCACTACCGCAAGTACTGTAGAATACACTCGTCTTTGTAAGGAAAAAAAAACCATACGAAACGTCGATGGTAGAAATTGCTTATTTGCAGAAAGTTTTTCTCCCTTTTACGTATTAATCGTTTCAATTTCGCTACGCTACTCGTTGTCGTACTTGGACGTTCACGTTTACTTAGCCATTGTTAAATCTCGTCACAATGCGTGTGCGTCCCGTCGCTCTGATAAGGTTAGTCCCGGTTGACTAATTTTTATGTACGATCTCTTCGGTGGACTCTTTTCCCATCGTCACCGAACGCATAGCGCCCAGGGCAGCTGATATCTTTGTATAAAAGAGCAGCCCAAGCAAGCAAAAGGAGCGTAAATGTGCCCGAAGCGAAAATGAAATTTACTGCCCATGCAGACTGCAATTTGTTGCAAATGCACTTTGTAACTTCCATGTCCAGTTGGGCGCACGGGACGTCCCGGTGAGGTGTGCTTGGTACGCTCAGGGGAGCATTGCATTAGCTAAATGGCTTTCCTTTGGTTGGTCAATTCAGTGAACGATGTGTCTGCAGCTGGAACTTGAGTCTTTAGCTGGAAGGCAGTGTTTACTTCATAGGATATGGAAGATACCTTCGAAAGTTTGATGGCTTTTTCTTTTGCAGAAAGCGTTGAAGAATGTCTCGTAAGCAACACCATAATCAGCTTTCGTAAGAAGCCCCACGCTGGTTGTGAATGCATCTGTAGAATATTGCTTACCACTAACGAATGGTGTCCCCAAAAGAGAATAGAATCGTTATAAAGGAGCCTTTTCCTCTATTGATGGTTTTCAACACCTCAAGCTCCATTCAACGACTTAAACTCAATTTCCCGAGTCGGTATAGTGGAATCACTAAAAACTTTCTCGTTGCTTGTGCTGCTCCTACCTCGTCTGACGAACGCTCGATTCAATCTATGGATAAATATCGCGAACACCTTTGAACTACCGTTCGCAGATCGGAAAGAATTCCCGAGTCTCACGTGACTTGTTTGATAGCATGAAAAAATTGCGAAAAAAAATCGATTGCTAGGAACAAAAAATATGCTTCTCTAAATGTGGCATCCGTTCAATTTGGTTTTTTGCTAGCCGAAGGTTCTGTACACACACGCACAAAAGGTCTAACTAGAAGCGATACATTTTTTATACTTTCGGCTGCGTAAGCTGCCTCATGTAGAATAGTTTCAATTGACATTTCGTATGGTACGAACGGGGATGTATTAACGGTGTGTAATAAAATTGAATTTTCGGACCGACGTCAGTCCAGCCGCGGACGCGTTAGGGTTGTCGTTTTGTGTATCACCCAAATGGATCACGTGGTGCTAGACAAAAAAAAGTGGTGAAGCCATTCGGGGACGGAAGCTTGAGCGCCCGATAGAAAAAGAGAGAGAGATAGAGAGAGAGAGAGAGAGAGAGAAAG
>JXXA01003101.1:0-10510 GCA_000956255.1 Anopheles punctulatus | reverse complement strand
GGAGGGGGAGTGGGGGTGAAACGAAGCAGCGATTGGAAGTGTATCGCTTCCAGTCGGGCCTGCCTCGATGTACTACGCAAAACGCTCGGGTACGGCGCAGGCGCTTCAAAAGGGTCACTCATTTTTCCAGGTGGTCGGTCTGTGTGTGCGTGTGTGTGCGTGCTGGTGCTTCCTACGCAGCCGTTCCGGTTGCTTCGAGCCACCCACCGCCTCATCTTTCCATCAACCCACAGCCACAGCGTGGGCTTTGGCTCCGTTGCTCGGATCAACAGATTGAGTGAGCGCAACAGTCGCCCACTCTGAGTATGACTTCCTATTTTATGACTCTCCCGAATGGGTCGCCCACCATTCGTTTTATTTATTTTTTTTTTCGCTTTACCCCTTATCTCGTTACAGTGTGTATCTGAGTAAGTGTGAGTGCGCGAAGGAGACAGCGAGCTGCAGTGTGAAAGAGACGCGGAACGTGAGCGACGGCGACCATCGAATGAAATTGTTGTTCGCCTAGCAGGTGGCGCAACCTAGCCGGAAAAGGAAGAACAGTGTGTATGTGTGTGCGTGCGTTTGACTGTGTGCTCCACCAGTGCCAGTGTATGGGAATGCGAGAACGGCGAGAAAGAGAGAGCGACACACGCAGAAAAAAAAGACGATAAATGTGAGAAAACCCGGAAGCAGGAAGCTGATGGAAAATGAGCTCGTTTGGTGTGAGACTCGTGGCGGTGATGGGGCACGGAGGTGGAGGGGTAAAAGCGGAAAACTTTAACCGTTAAACTGTCGTCTCCAGGCCGGGCCGGGATTTCGACCTGGCGCCTGCCTCGGTGGTTATGTGTGCGTGTGCAATTTTCACATGCGGCGATTTGTTGTGTGTGGGATATTATTATTTTCTTTTTTTTTTGAGGGGCTACCTACATTTCCAGCAATGAAACCTTCCCAGCCCCAAAACAAAACCGAGACGGAGAGAGAGAGAGAGAGAGAGAGAGAGAGAGAGTGAGAGAGAGGGTGGGTGAGAAAACAACAATAACAAATCGGACTCAATAACGGCGTTGCTGGCAGAGGCCTTCACGTTGGTATAGAGATTGTATTATTGTAAAAATAGCACTAATCACGTTTTGATCAGGTCGGATTGGCGGTTGAATTTGTAAACGTGCAGACTTTCCGGTGCTTGCGTCATGAAACGCTTAAAGCTTGCAATTGCATACTACTAGGAGCGAATTTGCTAATTCACGCCTAAATGCATGCAATGCGTGAGAAAGACGAACAGAATGCACTATCGATTTTTATTGATTTTGGTAGACTTTTCCGTGCTGAGAGCATGAAAAGACGATCCGTTAAGGAATCGTAAGACAAAAAATAATTTGAATTTTCAATTTTCGTACATGAAGCATCCGAAAACAATCGAATAATAATGTTTCCGAAGCACACAGCGAACCGAGGAATAATAAATCTGACACGATCTCGCAACCGTGGGAATATGTGCCAGCTGTATCGGTTAAAACGCGCCCGTTTTTCGGCGCGCTGCATTTTTTTATTTTTTGGGGGACCACGTGAAGGTTATCGTGGCTCGAACTGAAATATACGTGTGTGTGTGTAAAGTAACCTGTGGGAAAAGTAACCGTCCGGCAGCCCCGAGAAGCCGAGCAAATGAACCGAAGTCGCGTGGAGTGGAACGCAAAATAAAAGCAAATGCCCCAAATGCTTGGCCGTGTAATTAAGCCTGCGTTTTTAAGCCTTGCCGACCAATTGGCTTAGACCGCGCGCGGAAGGATATACATTTTATAAATAGATCTGGCACGAATACCGGTGCCCCCCCCCAAAGGAAAGCAATGAAATGTAGCTGGATGGAGAAATGACATGCGGAAGCAAACAAAAAAAAACTGAAGGAAAACAATAATAAAAAAAATCTACCGGATTGGCAACCCTTCGAGTGGAGAAGCGAAAGGTTAGCCATTTGGGATAAGCCCAAACGCCCATCGTAATAGGTCAAACTGAAGGAATATGAGACGGGCTGGGCGTGGGAGAGGAGCAAAGCCTTTCGCAAAATACCGAACCCAAATTGCCACCTGTTAAAGTTTCGTTTTGCGAACCGCTGTGCGACGGTTTTTCCTCCTCGTCAATCGTTTCAGTTTCGGTGCGTTTTTTTTTCTTGTGTGCTGCTGTTTGCTTCTTGTTCTGTTGTTTATTTGTTGCTCTTGAGAAAGTGCCCTTTTTTTGGGACGTTGCGGGAAAGGTCAACTCGTGCGTTCGGCACCGCGCGTCATAAAGTACTGCGTTGCGATACAGTTGGCAACTATCGTTGCCATTCGCAGCTGCCTGCCGTTCGCCGTGTCGTGCTGCTGTCCAATTTCGCACTAGTTTCGAAGTTGCCAAGGCAGGTTCGGGGGAAGATTTTTATTTCCACACTGCTCGCTTCACATTCGAGCGTTGGCGGAGATTGGATCGGTTGGTTGTGACAGCCGCGCGCTGACGTTGCTGTCGAAAGAACTCATAGAAAATCCTCCAACACACTTTTACGGGAAAAAAAACTCCACAAGGAAAGCGACTTCAAAAAATTAGAAACTCACCTCTGTGGAGCAGAACTTTTCGCGACCATTTTGCGGTGTCCCAGGGCTGTAAAAGGGTCCCAAGCTTGATTTTTCCCACCCTAGCTTAACGTACGGGTCGTGATTAGCAGCGGAAGTGAAAAGAAATGCATTAGAAAAAAATATTTTTTCCCATATAACCATCCTTAAGGTGGTTTGAGAAAAAAAAGGAAAGGATTAGCGAGAAAGGAAAGATCACCGGGGGAGTTCTTAGCCGCAACCAGCCGTGCTGATCCTATTTGCCCCCTGTCTCTCGTTTTCTAATCGCTTACGCGTCGTTTGGCGTGGGATGAAACTGCGCTAGAAGGCTAAAAGTTTGCGAGCTGCTAATTTTTGTTTCCGTTTGGGGGCGGGTTTAGTGTCGGGAAGTTTTTCTGTCAAGCGTTTGCCGCGCTCGGGTTGTGTCCCGGCTAACGTTGCGCCTAAAGCTATGCAATGGACTCTACGATTGGATCAAGTGTTGCCGGGAAGAGAGTAGCTTGGGGTTTTATTTTGTGTTTCACGTGCCTTTTCGGAACGTTTTATACTTGTTTTTACTAAGCAATGACTATTTTAAAAATACTAACATTAGCATATATTTCGATAAATTGAATATGTTCAATAAATTCAAAGAAAATCACTCACGTGCTACTATTATATGTAACACCAAAATGAATGTAGCTTTCCTACCGAACTCGCCTTCCACTAGTGGCGCTCATTTGACCGAGCCGGAATAGCAAGCGTCCGAAAATGCAGTCTATTGCGCAAACAGAATGGAAAACCAATATTTGCCCGAACGCTGGATGTGCAGCAAATGCAAACGTGTGCGCATTAATTAAGGTGGACATGATGATATGGTCAGTTAATGTATGCAGCGCTCAGCGCTGCTCCGGTGATAAGGCTGTACGCTTGGTGAGTGAGAGCGTGAGAGAGAGAGAGAGAGAGAGAGAGAGAGAGAGAGAGAGAGAGAGAGGGGGGGAGAGAAACAATGAGAGCCTTCGGTTCGGAAAGATAAGATTAGCCGCTGCTCGGTATCAACGCGCAAAATGCAACATAATTGATATGGATTTATTCCTCGCCATAAGCTGTCGCACGCTGTGGAGCATTTCTTTGCATTTCCCACCGGGCTCGTGGCTCGTTGAGCCACCAGGCAGCATCAGCTGCTCGTCACCGAATGACGGCGGTTGGCGAAGCGGCAACCGTGAGCTCTCGTTGGGCACTGGATGTAAAAGGGGCGACCTTTGACCCGTTTTGTGGCACGAGCCGCCAACCGAGCCACTCGCGGGAAAGCGTGAGCGACGGTTTATTTTGATCCGCTGCGCTGGAGGCTCTCCGGTTTGCTCGGTTTGCTTGGTTCGCTCTTCACCCACATGTGTGTGTGTTGGTCCTGGAAGTGGCACTCATTTTTGTAATGGGAAGATGAAGCAGGAGGAGGCGCTCGTGTGGGCGCCGATACCGTTGAACGGGCGACCGACGGGCAGCCGTTCAGTCAGGACAGAGTTGTTCGCTGGTTTAGATCGAGACGCCCGTTTCCGTGCGAGAGGCCCGTGCCGCAGAAGAGGTCGAAGAAACCAGCCTGTAGTGGAGCCCGCCCGTGCCCGCAGGTGCAGCAGAAGAAGAAGCAGCAGCAGCAGTTGAAGCTCGACCCGATCGAACCGTTGATCTAGCCGTCGGTTTCGCAACGTCTTCCGCCCTGCCCGCACAACACTCAACCGAACATCCGCCCCTTCTTCCCCACCATCACTCGTGTCCAGTGGCCGGGGTGCAGGTCCCCCATCCTTCCCCTCTTCCTCCTCTATCCCGTGCCAGGCCTGCTAACCCATCCCGACGAGCCGCGGATCCGCACACCGACCAAGTGAGTGAAGTTAACCGCGAGTGAAAAGACGCCCCCGACACCGTAGAGACTTCAATTCGTCCATCAAAAGACTCGTGCGATCCTCAATCCACCCGTCGATCGGGCCTGTCCACTCCAACCAGGAATACCATTTTTGGCCCGATTTCATACGCGTGTGTGAACGTGCGAGTGTGTGTGAGTGTGTGTGTGTTTAATTTAGTGCATTCGAACATTCAACAAGCAGCAACCGTTTACACCACGAGCTCGGCTTTCAACAGACGCCAAAGGTCCGGCGAAGGTCCTTGCGTCAGCAAAGCCCGCGGGCCGACGGAAGTTTGGGTTTCGTAAAGTGTATTAATTTTTGATGCCCCGCCGGAGCAGGAGTTTGTGAATGAAAGCTCGCACTCATAAAACAACATCGCAGCGGCAAACAAGTCCGTATGGTGCACGACATTTAGTGCCGGACACTTGTTAGGCGACAAACTCCGCTTCGGGAAGGGTCACGGGGGTCGTTTTTTTATTCGCAGTTTTTGTTTTATGAACTTTTTTTTTAAATCACGCGTCAAACAGCGGTTAAGCAAACCGAGCCACCGGGAAGGAATTGCTATTTAAAAAAAAAGTTTTTAATTTTAATGTGATCTGATAAGCCCCTAAAGAGGTACGGAATTGCTATAAAATATGCGTTGCATAATGGTGGGCGAGTTGAAGACAATCTGAACCGGAAAGTATGCAACCGCATGCAGCCGTTTTATCGTTGTTTATCGTTTTATGGTTTTTTGTTTAATAATTGATCGATCAATTTAAAAACAGTTGGGATTGTTTTAAAACATTCAGAGCAAAAGAGCAAGCGGTCGTTTAAAAACACAAGTGTGCATACTGCAAGGCGTTATTGAAACTGATTTCTATTGAAAAATATAAAAAAGGGGGGTTCGGGTTAAAATACGTGTGCTAATGAGCAAACTATTAAAATGTATCATTTTTACGTAACAAATATTTAAAGAAAAATGGAACAAAGCACTAAAACGGGATGATTGAATATGTTTAAAAGATGCCATAAAAAATACGTTTTTTTATTGTGTTGAAAAATGGCGCTTTTTGTGTAATATTTAATGGTAAAAAACTAGCATAAAAGAGGCACGAAAGTAAGAAAATTTGATGGTAATGCTCGGGATGCTTTCTGCGTTTGATCGTTTTTCTACGCATCAGCTTGCAGCGTGCCAGGATGTCGAGCGTCCACGTAGCGCTTTTGGCTCGACGTGAGTGAGCCCAGTGTTCATGTGTGTGTGAATAAGTGAAGAATAAGTACGATCGCTGCTTGATCCGGTGTATCAGTGTGTACCAACATTGCAACTGCTCCTATCAACCGTGTCGGAACGGAAGCACGGAAATAAAGCGCTTAAAATTGTCCGCTGTTCTGGGAATGCAGCCGCCCAGAAGCGCTGTCGTCCCGTGCAGGATCGAGGCGTTCTGAGTACCGAGGGCGAACAGGGAAGTATCGTTGTTCGTGCGTGGGCGATCCTGCGTGCCAGTCGGCGTCAGCAGCGCAAACATCAGCATCACCGAAGCACTCGCAAGGCGGCGGCTCGGCTGCAGCACAATAATGGATAGAATTTGGATAACCTTTCTGCTGCTGATAATCGCCATCATCTACGTGCAAACGAGTAAGTAAAAGGACAAAAAATATATACATTTGAGAAAACAAAACTATCCAGGCGCTGAGCTTCTCAGCCGTCCTGAAGGCGTTGATTGGGGAAGAAAGTGGAATAAAAAAGACGGAGCGGTAAAAGCGCACGGGTGCGTAAAGGAAGGAGATAAATAACCGGACGGGATGAAAAGTTTGCCCTACCGATACCTACGTTCGCCCTTCCCTTCCCCCGGGGGAGGGAATAGTTGCGATCCTTGTGGCAAAAATGGATGGCCCCTTAAGAGCGGTCAGGGAGCGGAACCAGCGTTTGCGGTTGTGCCGGGTGACACCGGAGGGGAAGGGCAGGGCCAACTTTCGTTTTTCTTCGTGTCCTCCCAAAACCCAAACGTTTGTGGCGTGCGTGAAAGAGAGAGAGAGAGAGAGAGAGAGAGAGAGCGAGAGAGCCGCGTGTGTGTTTCTGACAGAAAGGCGCACGGACAAACGGACGTTCCCCCCTGAAATTGTGTTTGTTTGTTGTGTTATTATTATTATCCTCGGGTGTTTTTTCTCCCCTTTTTTTTGATGCGAGAACGGCAAGCATCCGGGCGCTGAGATAATAGCCTGACGGTTTTCCTGACGAGCTCCTGACGGGCACTCGCTTCGTTCGTTAGACAATCGATTGTCGTGGCCACCTGACGGTGGGTGCGCTTGTGTGCTTGCGTTCGTATGTGTGCGAATCGGTCGCGCTACACTTCATGCACTTATCCTTCTTCCCAAGCACTTCCTGCTCTTCGTTAGCGGGCGGCCTACTTCGGTTCGATTTTATCTCTATCCCAGTGCACGAACCGGGTGGTGAGCGGGTTTCCGGGGAAAGCAGTGCATTCTTCGGCTTCGCCGCTTCGCTTTCGGTCGCTGGATGAAATAACGCCTGAATGTAGGCAACACGTTGCAAACGTTCCTATTCAGGTCACTGGCGTGACTGCGTTCAAGTTCTTGGGTCAGACAAATGTGATAAAAATAGAGATTGAATGTGATAAATTGAGAGAATATATTCAGAAAATATAAATATCCAGAATATTTTCAGTATTATCAGAGAATATATTCTGTAATATTTGTTTTGTTCTGCAACCTCTTTCCAAAACGGGGTAAGTTACTCGTACTTGTACTGTACCAACACACGTAACGCCCTCACACGACGCCGCGAGCACCAAGGCCATGACATGAGGCGTCAATGTTCTATTCCGATGCGGTTTTTTCCCTGTGCCATGAGGCTCGCTTTTGCAAATGGTCCCTCGAGAGAAAATGCACGTGGAAGTACGGGCAGGAAACATCTACTTGCGTGTCGAAGAAATCAACACACAGGAGGCGTTGTGCATTAAATATGCGTTCACCCGAAACACCAAGAACCCACGGTGTTCAATTCCTTTTTTAGCCGAGAATAAAAAAACCAAAAAAACGAGCGAGCGTAAAAAAACCCCAGCATTTTTTTTGCGAAAAAAAAACCCAAATTGAACACAGCAAATAACGAAACGAGCAAAACAGCGCGGCGAGAGACGCGTTTCGGTTCGCTGGGCGGCGTTGATTGGCGATCCGCTTGGGGATGATCGTTATCACTGTCGTCGGCGGACGCGATAACGATTCCCTGGCACCGGTTGTCAACGCAACCCCCGGTGTTGTTGTAACGTTTTGAGCTGCGTTTTTAACTAAATGGGACTTGGGAGGGGGATAAGGTGCGACGAAACGGAACAGGACGGTAGCCGGGGAGCGACACCCGTTAATCATACGCATTTTTTCGCGCCTAAGGTTTGGATAATGTTATCATTATCACGATTTTAGCGCGATCTGTCGCGTGGATGACTGTCAAGGAGGTTCTTCTCTGTACGTGCTTTACCTTTTTGTTTTTTAAAGTGGCACTCTCTCTATCTTTATCAATATTTTTGGCGTCTTTTTGTTATTTTTACATTTTATTAAAACTAACTTTGTTTATTATTTTGGGCTGTTTTATCGGGACTCTAGTTCTACTCTAACGATTAAATTTTTCAGTCTCATATATGCAGCACAAATTACAGCAACAAAAAAAAAACATACACAGTATTAGATTTGTAATTTGGTTAAATGTAAACCGTGAGCTACAAAAATGAGCAACGAACGCAGGTAAGTGCTTCGAAGTACGAAAACATCCTCCAACAATCAACTGCTGCAATCAAATAGTGTTTGTGTTACAGTGCGTGCCTTTAAATCAGGTCGATAACGTCGGAGAAAACTATTCCGTTCTGCTTCAGTGTACGTATGTGCTACAGAAGAATTAAAGTGTAATGTGCCAGCAAGCTAATGTGATGAGCAAAATGCATACTTTTCGGCGTTGTTATAAATTTCAGCCTGATTGCTGGTATGTTTGCTGTGAAGATTGCATACTAGCGGGCGGATTGGGACAATAGTCTTCTAAAAGTTTTCTTTTATTCATTCTCAAGTGTTAATGAAAAAAAACTAGAGTGCGATTTAGAGTCTCCAAAACTCGTTCAGTTCGAAACAAAAATAAACTACTTTTGCAAAAAAAAACGCTGAAAAAAACAAGTAAAAACCACTCAAAAACTCGCATTTGTTAGGTGCAAAACGTGCACAATCGCCTCCACAATAGGCGAGAGTTGTGACGTGGAGAATGCCCAGCGCAGGTTGTCACCCATCAGGACCAGCGGGGTCAATCCTTAACCGGGCGCGTTTAAAGGTTTTGTTGTGGTGGAGAATGTTTGCACTCTTCCGTATCACGTCTGTGGTGTGGTTTGTTTTTTTTTTGTTTTGGCTGCTGCTGCACTGTCGAGCTTAGTCCAGCGAAAGGGCGCAACTCTCGAGCGGCCTGCAGTTTGTGAGCGTTTTGGAAAAAGTTGGACCGTAGCCCAGCCGACCGTGGACGACGGCCACAACCTGTTGGACGAGACAGGGAACGGGCACTCGGTCCGACGATGAGCGCAACAGAGCGTTAACGACAATTGCAGGTCGGGAGGTAAATAAAAAAAAAAAAACTAGAGCAAAATAAAAAAAAACAACTAGAACGCTACCACCCGAAAGGGACCCTCACTGCGGTCCGGACGCTCTGGTCATGGCAGGTCGAACAATTATCCTCGGTTGCTCCAACTGCAACACATCGTGCGGCAAATTTAGTACATGACATAAAATCAGCGCACCGATTGCGGCGAAAGCCGGAGTAGATGTAGTTGGTGGAGAAAACTCACGCTAATATCATTTGCATCCCGCCGAGGGAACCCGTTGGCTCATCCTAGCCCGAGTGATCCCTGTCGGTTTGAGGTTATTCTATTAGATGGAATAACATTTTCAACAAAAAAATAAATAATCTATCGCCGCACTTTCAGATTCCCAAACCGTGCTGGCAAGGACCGATTTAGCTTATTACAAATCCAGTCTAACGCACCTGGGAAACAGGCCGACTTTGTTGTGAAATGGGGCACAAAGTTTCCGGTGGTTTTCAGTCACACTCAGTACCGCCAACTTCCACTGCAATCGGTTGCGTTGAGCAGCGTACCGAGAAACGAACCGCCCGGAGTTTTGGTTCATTTCAGGGCGATTTAAGCACCTGATTTATCTACACCTATCATGGCAAAGAGGAGATTATCGAGCCATATTTGTTACGAATAGTTCGCCGTGCTTTCATTTTGGAACGTGCGATTAGCTTTGTTTTTAATTTTTTTAAAGGTTTCATTCATTCTGGTGGATAAAATGTAAAAACGCTGACCGAACAGGATTAAAAACGCGTTGTGGCAATGCAGTTTGCATGGATTTAGGCAACCGTTTTATTTATCCGCCTAAAAGTATGCGACATGATTGATTAAATTATTTAGTAATCATCAGAACCTTAGCAAAAATATCTATGGAAACATTTTCTTCCACTAAAAATGTAACTAGTCATAAGAACTCTTTATTTCAAGCAGAATAATGAAACTTTCAAAAACCGTTTGATTCTTACTTTGTTGGTCTTGAGGTGTGTGTTTTTTTCATTTGTGCAGTCAAATACTTGAACCGGCTTTCGTTGGGTTCAAAAGATGCTGCTCAGCGCCGTCTTGATGAGCAAATAAAAATTCGTTCGGAAAATTCAACCCCGACCGATTTATTGATCTAATTTCTTTCGGTCCTCTTAAAGCAACGCCACTTTCACCGCCACAAAATGTTCGCTAGAACTCGAAATACACGGGTCGCTGACAGCCGGGACTGGCCCCGGGGAAGAAATGAGAAAGAAAAGCGAACCCAAAACCCACCCCGGCATCAAGCGAGTAGAAATTTGAAAGTGTCAGAAATTTAATTAAAAGTATTTTTCCTTTTCCCGTGGTGCAGTTTGCGACGAGCACCGGTCCCGGGCGAGTGGTTTTTTTCCCTCCCCGCCCCTCTCTCCCTTACCCCGTTTTCCCCTCGGGTGTCACCGGTCGGGCGACGAAAAGATCACCAGCCACGCTTCGGCGGCGCAATTCATTATAGCTGGGCGCGATC
>JXXA01003088.1:0-12610 GCA_000956255.1 Anopheles punctulatus | reverse complement strand
CCCCGCGCACGGATCGTGAAAATTGCACTCCGAAAAATCAATTAACACACGTGATAAATTGAATCCGCACCGGACTGACACAACGAGGGCAATGGCAATAGGTATATCGGCGCAATGAACATTTATCATTGCAAACGATTTTGAAATGATTGTCTAATTAGTTTCCATCCTAGTGTCGGAGGGCCTTCGACGGTAAATCGATGCCACACGGGAGCCGCGGCCGATCATTTCGTTTCGTGATGTTCACCCAGCGGTACGAGAAATCCCCGATCCGATTTTCCCGCCAACCCCTCCCCCCTTATGACGCCGGTGACTAATGAGCAGCAGCGAAGAAAAATGGCACTGGAAATCGTACCGAATACGGCCGCTACCACGCGCGCCCCAACAAGCGCAAAAGCTGAGGCGTGGTACCATAGATTTCAACGGGTTTTACCAGATCGAGATCATTCGTCCAGCGCACCGACCAATGACTACTTGCCGGTGGGACCGGACATTCCAATTCGGCGGCTACCTACTCCGGCGACACGGCCCCATCGCACTATCTCAAGGGTTTGTCCACAAACGCACAACCGCACACTCACATTGGAAGAAAAAAATAAAGTGGACCCGTGTCGATTTATTTGCCAGCCCAACGGCTCGAAACTCGGAGCCAATCGGTCGGGGCACGAAAGGGACACCGCGTACATCACACTGTGGTGAATGATGAAAGAAGTACATTTATTTCGTAATCACGATTTCAAATTGCAAACCATGCATCATGCGCCCGCTGTAAATGTAAGGCCCGCTCCCGTGCCACTCCGGTCGACGGTGCGAACCGACCTCGCAAGCGTGCGTGCGTGTCAAAGGCTAAAAGAGTCCTTCCAGAAGTGCAACATTGGCCGTTGTTTTCTATCCCGCAGTGCACTAAGCACTTAATGGCCCGGTGATGGCTCGAGATCTGCTCTCGTCAATGCACGACACCATCGTCGCGACTTCGGCGGGAGGAAGCGCTCGAAGCTGCCCACCCCAACAACAGGAGACAACACAGCTCGGCGCAAGCGCGTGCATGCAGCGAAAGATGATCTTAAGCTGCGAATTACGACGATCATCGTTGGTCAGGCTTGGGACAACCTGAGGACGGGACAGGTTGCAAGCAAGCGGTCGCCCGATGGGCATAATCCCATATTCGGACTAAAACACACTGCGATGGCTCACCGCTGCGACTCACTGCCGCTTTTGAGCTACTAGACACGGCGCAACATAGTTGAGCCCGTTGTTGGACATTCAGGTCAGCTTAAGTGGACGCGTTCGTAGCGCCAAACAAACGAACGAAACAACGCGTCCCATTCACACACAGAGAACGAGCGTTCTGTCCCGTCGACTACCCGTGGAAAAGTAGTCGCCCGAGGGCGTCGGTGAGCGTCGACTTGGCGAAATATTCCGATAATCTTGTGCTTTGATCTTCTCGCGATGAGAGAGCGCATGGATGTATGTAGACGCGCGCGCCCGCGTGTGTGTGTGTGTGTGTGCGTGTGCATGTAAATATTTGCACGAACTTTCCGCATTGGCGCATTTTCACACGCGTACACGCTGCAGGCGGCGAAATGAAGATGAAGATCGTTGGGACGGGAAACCTGAAAACCTGTAGTGCACTTGATCATCAGCGGCGATCAATCTTGCGAGGATGAGATCGTGCCGTTGTAAAGCCATCCCCCCGCGCTAGATCGTGTGCAAGTGGCGTACTTTCGATGTCGGACTTTCCCCTCCCGCAGAAGAAGAAAGAGGATGATGCACATTCCATTATAGCGAACGCGTTCGCTTTGCACCAGCGGAACTGCGGAACTTATCGAACACACCACGCTCGTTTGCATATATGACGAACATGGCACACACAAATACACACACACACACACACACATGCATGGGAGCGAGTAAATTAGAATCAATCAAAGTGTGCGCGCGCCGGCGCTGGTGGTAGATCTGGACATCGCCACGCCAACTGTGATTCGTCACAGTCGTGCCAGTCGAGATTGGGTAAAATTGAAGATGGAACCCGTATGAAGGCGCCTGGGAAATGCCCTTCCACCGCAAGAGTTCAGTGGTCATAAATTCTTATGGACTCAGCGGAGAGATGCGTCACGTCCGCTGGAGGTCTCAACCATACGGTACACGCTTGCACCCCAAACGGACAAAGAATGCATTGACCAACCGACCGCTAAGTGCACCGTGTGAACCCTTCTCTCGCTCGGCTCGCGGTGGGTCAAGCAATCGGAATGGAGTCTTACGCAAAAACACACAAAAAAAAACGACGACTCCAACCACCGCCGGAATCCATTCCGGCGTGTGCAGTGGGTCAGAAATTGTAACTAAGATTGACACCAACCGGCGTGCGGCGAGTGAGTAGTGGGGGAAAGGAAAGAGGATTCCCAAAACTCTGCGCCAAGACTAATTTGGAGTCATCTTACACGAGTTCATCCGTCCGACGTCTGCCGAGCCGCGTGGTGTGGTGCATTTTTGTTTTGTCCTTTGTGCGGTTGTGGTCATGTTGGGGCCCGCTCCAGGATTCCAGGATTGTGCACGCTTGATTGCATCCCACTCCCCGCGTCGGTAACAAGACGCCTCCAGTGTTAAAACATGTGTCCTGCCAACGGAGCGTATCCGAAGCACGAGAGTACGTCACTCACACACGCAGGATAACACGAGCAAAAACGGTTTTCGTTTCTTCCTCCTGCACGGCTAAATATGCACATGACACTGACAAAATTTTGGTGACTGATCACTCCGTCCACTCGCAGTGATATTGGATTACCCGTGCCGTGGCCTGGAGGCTCGCTACATTTCGAACATGCACCAGCACTTGTCACACTCATTTTGAGCTCCATTTTGATTTTGGGCTGTGCGTCGGACTAAAGCTCCTCTATGCGGTAAAATGCGACCAGACGTGCGTTGGTCAGTGTGAACTCACTTGTTCGCTGTTCGATCCGATCACCGAACATGTGAAGCGTGAAATTTTCGTACAACCAAGTAATTAACTCACCGTCCACCGTAGCACACTCTGCCCTCTGGCAGATGGTTGCAACATTGTTTTCGAACGTGCGCAGGTTGAGAATAATTTTCCAACCCAAACAGAAGTGTTCGTGCAGACGCGACTGTGCTTGACTGTGGTTTTGCTATCGGTAAGAGGTCACTGCGCTGCGGTCACCCAATGGCAACGAGATCCTGGATCATGTGCCTTGCCTTAACCACAGCGGCAGCGATGCAGGCTAATAAATTCACCTGCCGACTCTGGCGGAGCCAGCAAGCGAACTGCAGACTCTCATGACTCATGCAATATTTATAACCTCAACAACCACAGCCTGCTTTGCATAAACCGCGCACCAACGCACTACTCCCGGCGAGCTGCTACTCGATAATCGCCACCACAACTCGTTCGCCCGTGGTCACTGCACCTTATCGACGACGGCCGGCACACACCAGCGCACTCCCCTCGGTCGGAGGGTGGAAATCGGATGCCCGACTTGGGCAGAAGCCCAAACTCGAGTCAAACATATGTAAATACCAGCGCTTTGCGTGCAATCTTTTGTGTTGCGAACTTGCCCGATCATCATCTCGCCCCGGCTCGGTAGGCGCTCCTGCTCGTGGAGGGACAACCGGGTGTAATTGGGCAACTGGCCATCGGTAGACGATGAATTTTGACCAAACCCTTCCAACCAGGGTGCAGTTCGAGCGCGGCTCGAATGTTTCCACAGAAATACCACCGCGGACCCTGCCGTGCTGCATGTGCGGTGCATTTTTCATTCAAACGGCGCGGCGGCTGCACCAAATATGGCACCACTAATAGCGACAACTGCGCGGGAGCGGTACCGCAGGGCCGCGAACTCGACCTGCTCGCGATCGTAGAAAATCATTTTGCCCAGTCACACACACGCGCGCAAAAACCGTCAAATAAAACGTATTCGAGCGTCCCAAATCGAGCAGCGACGAAAAATTATGCAAGTCTCCTTCACGCCTAGCACTAGAAGGAACCCCGCCGCCGGGTCGGGAGAAAGAATTTCATGGCAAATTCCATCGCGTTTGCATACAATCGGGCACGCCACCTCCTCCGCCAGTCGCCGCGGTAACAATCATAATTATAATGGTTTGTGAAGTCATTAAATAAATTAACTGTTTTCCTCGTTTCGTCTTTACCCAACCCCCTTCAGCGCTAGCGACGATAAAAGGAAGTCGGAGACCTTACACTCCTTGTTCGGAGCAGCTAGCTGGGAGCGGGCGGCTTTCAAGTGGCAGCTCCTTGTGCATACCGCATCCGTGATCTCATCCAGGTGCCATTTATTGCTAGCACCACCACTACTGCTGCTTCTAACAAAAACTGCTCGCCAATCTGTTTACGTCGCTCGAGCAGCCTCGGGGAGTATCGCAGAGTCTAATCGTAGCGCCTGTGCGAAGTTTGCGTCCCACCATAAACGCTACAAGTCTAATAAAATACGCTCTTAAATGAAATATTTTAAGAGTTCGCTCTTACATTCCGTTCCCAACACTTCTTCAAATCGTCCAATACTTCCATCAGATTATTTTTCGCCTAGCTTCCTGCAATCACTCCACCGACGACAAATTCTCCGGACATCCTTTAGCCCGTGTCCCCAATACCCCTCGAGGGCACACTTTGACACGAGAAATACGGTCCCACCAGGGCATCACCTCCAGCCATCTTGGCGTCCTACCAAGACCAAGACGAAACCAATGTCTTCCGGCGTACGGTATCGCGGAAGTGTCTCCGCTTGAAACTGCTCCAGATTTTCGAGCAACCAACGCTCATGAATAATGCAAATATCGAACGCCCCGAGGTCCGGCACCGATCCGGTGGACCGGTGATGGCCGCGAAAATCGTTCCTCTTGCCACGGGGATGATTCATCGCGAAGTTGCCGAAGGGTAGGCGAACGTTTTGGCCAAGAGCAAAATGCCAATCGCGATAAGCCGCGATAGCTTCGCTTGGGGCACTTTCGTTCCACCGGCCCAGACACACCTGACTCCTTTTAGGAGTCACACGATGCATACCCCGTTTTGGAAGCTTGAAAGCTTGATTGTTTTCCGTTTCGTGTGCGGTTCGTGAAGCCAGCGGAAACGAAGTCCCGAGCGAAGAGAATCGTAAACCAACGACACCGGCCGCAACGGCTTCATAATGACACACACACACCGATTATGATGTATTCATTGCGCATAAAGCCACACAAACACACATGGTGTTCCTACACGCACATTAGGAGGCAATTTCTATTGATGATAAAATCACGATTTATGATTATTTGTTTCCTCGATAGCAGGCGAGAGCGCGCGCGAGCGTTCGCTCTTCGAGAACGTATTCAATAAAGGCACGCGATTAGTCATCGACGAGCAGGACGAGCCACGATTTTCCAATCGCTTTTACCCCCCCGAAGGAAGGTGTCTTATGGGCGATTCAAGCATTCGGCACCATTGTTGCTCGTCCCTGCACGCTGCACCTTGGACAACACAGGCAGCAGCAGGCTGGCTGGCCTTCCTGTGATAATGCTGGGGTAATTTGATGTTAAATTGTTTTATCATTTTTCATTCCACCCGCCTGTCAATGATAAAACAAGTCCCCGACCCGTCCATGAGTCGATGAGTTTTGCCGCAGCAGCAGCAATATTTCTGCAAGTGAGGCAAGGGAATGGGAGAAAATTATGGCTCTCGCGTAGGGTGGAGGAAAAACAGCATGCGCATGCACAATTGATTTCCAACTGGCTGCGACTGGTGTAGGGACTCTTCCCTAATGACATTTATTTTCGCGACGACCCGCTATTGAAGTTGCAACGAACGACCGGTATCGTTCCCGTTTCAGCAATCGATGCCGAGTGATTTATTTCGTGTTCGTATGGCAGTATTTTTCCGGCTGCCCGTGATTGCCATCATCGTTTTTTTTTCTCTCTCTCTTTTCTTTTATCGGATGAATGTCACTCGATGTTAATTCGATTTCGATTTCCCCTGAGCGACTATCGCAGCATCCAACAGCATTCCCTACTTAGAGCATCGCTCAGATTGTGTAGCTTAGCCGGAGATAAACGAACGAGGACAGTTTCAAAATCACACCGCTTTAATCAGTTCATCATAAAACTAAAACACGACGCGATGACTGCGGGACCCCTACCTGAAGAAGCGTTCCCGACGGAGTTTTCTCCGGCATGGAAATCTTCAAACAAACAGCTTTTCGCATCCAATCAAACACACCAATTCCGAGTGAAAACATCTGTTGCCCGTGGCAGGTGGAAAGCTTTTCCAATTTATAGCACTCGCGCAGACGCGTATGCAGGTCGCGCCACGGCAAGAGGCGTCTGCTCCGTCCACTTCCACCCAAGCATCCGTCCTTCCCGGCTTCCCGTCTTGCTGACGGGCTAATTGATTGCGTACTTGTCCGTCATTTGTTGCCCCGATCGGGCCGATCGTTTGCATACCGTTGCGCGATGGCGGAAATAGTACACCTAATTGAAACACCTAACGTTTCGGGTCAGGCCCCATCTAACGTCGAACGGCGCGCAACCGTGCCGTGCTCTTATGACGATTTACGATTCGTCATAAAGCAACCGGGCGAACCGGGCGAACCGAGCGAACCGAGCGAACCGAGCGAATTCCCGCCATAAACAGTGCGTTCCGTCTGCCCGCCTGCGCCTGGGCGTTGCGGACTTCAATCCGAACGCCCGGGATGGCGGTCGACACGTCGTTTTAAATCAGCTGGAAATTTATGTTTTCGCATTGCGACAGGTTTTCCAGCGTTTCGGTGGAGAAGAGTCGAAGAAAAGTCATAAACTCCACCGCCGAGCAAGGGCTCGGGAGAGCGATCTAGGAAGTGCATCACAAACCACCAGTCACACACACACACACGCAGTCCTCCATTTGCTCATTTCATTGAAACCCGTACGACGGCACGGTCGGGTAAATTGTGCGACACTGCGAGTTGCGATTGAACAGGTGGGAATGGGAAACAGGTGGGAATCGGATGCTCCCCGCGTTCAACTCGTTAGCTCGTCGTGAAGATCATCTGCTCCATTAGCGGGAGACATCGGTGCTCATCAGTGGTGCATGTCATGCCTTCTGCCACTCATAAATCTCGATCCTCGAAAAAGGTTCGAAGTAAATTAGCTCGCTTAGCGCACATGAACAAATAAAAGCATGGCGTTGCGCGAGCCCAGACAGGCGCGTGAGAACTGGCCCACAGAGATGCGCGTATTTTTGCACGAACAAACAACCCTTTCAGGGTCGACCCAGAGCGCAACCAGAGGGATGTGTTTTCATGGCTGTCATTTTATTCGACAATAATGTGAATTCATTTGACAGTCCAACGAGAGCTGAAAACACGACAAATCCGGTCGGCATTTTTAATGTTGTTGTCGAGAAATCGGTTGCTGCAATGAGAGCACCGTCGTGTCCGAAAACTGGCGACCCTATAATTTGCGATCGATCATCCCTCTATTACGAGCGTGCCGAACCCTCTAATCTGGTTACGTTTTGATTTATGCCACCCGTAATCTAGCGATCATCTTCGAAACGGAACTTGCCTCAACGAGCTTTACCGTTTCCGCAGGAAGCCTGCCGGGACCGGGCGGGAAGACCGGCTTGAACACACATCCGGGCGAATGCACTGCTGCGGAGCGGAAGAAATCACATGTAAATAAATGTTTTCCTCGGGTGGGGAAATATCGTTATGAGCGCCTTATTATGACCGAACCGCAACAGCGGCTCCAACACGAACCGGATGGGAACGAAAGGGAAACCGTATTGCTTTGTAATTAGATGAAAACGAAACCACCTCTCTCGCTCTCGAAACGGAATGCATCCACCATTCCCACGTGCGTTCGGTATGAATTTATGTTTCCTCCTGTGTTTATGCGATCGCTTCAAGATGTGAACCGAACTAATCTACTAATGTTACAGCTGCACTAATTATAGTAGCCGACGCTGATCCGATCTTACTACAAATCACCCGCTTCGTGTGACATCTACCGCGATCGCTGGTCATCCTGGATGCCACCATCGAATGCCGATCGAAGCGTTTCGTGCAGATAAGATCGAACAAGCTCGTCGGTGCAGTATCATCAATTATCTCATGCTAGCGCCATGAAGCGCCAGGCTTCAACATCTAGCCATCTAGGAACATAAATTAAAAGAACTTCTTTTGCTCTCGTTTTGTGTGTGTGTGTGTTTTTCTTTTTTTTTTTTGGCGCAACAAAGTCACATCTTCGCGGCAGATACCGTATCGCAGACAGATACTCGCAATAGCGATGGGCTGCGAATGATAGTTAAAATAAAATTTAATTACACTGTCACCATCGGTGACGGAGGATATTTATGGAGCTAAGTCTTTTTAAGCTGCAGCTTCTCGTGCGGTTAGTTTTTGCCTCGATTAAAACCATAACGCTGCGATCCCTTCTTTCCCTTTCTCCCGCTTCGCAGAACGCTCTCGTGAACGTGCGGTGGCCTAGTGGACCAACGATTGCGGTTGATGCAAGATCAGGATCGCGCTGGTGATAGTGACGGCGAGCGATAACATTAAAACCGTAATGATGATGGTAAGTAGGAATTACGCGCACATCAGTTTCTGCAACGCGATCGTACGATCGATCTTGCATAAGTGACCTCGAACGAATTACAGTCGGCTTTCGTGTGTGTGTGTGTGTGATCTCATCACTTTAAGCAAATGAAGAGCCGGACAAATTCTCGACTACTTTATGCGATGGGATTACACATGCGGCTAAGTGACTCGCCAGCATACGAAGCAAATAGCATCGGCTATTAATAACTTGTAACCATCTTCGCCAGCAGTCACGCTAATAGTTTCACTCCTGCTCATCTATTTGCTCTCGTTCCGTTGATCGACAGCTAGCCGCGTGCGTTGCATGGGGCAAAGGATTTGCAACTATTTATGGCGCGTGTGTGTGTTTGAAGCCACGCAGATGATCCGGTTTCAAACCGCGATAAGGAAGGAAATCGGCAGGGATTCCCCTCACCTCCACGCTTTTGCTGTACGTACAAACAAAAAAAAAACGTGACGGCATGCGTGTGGTGCACCTCGCACGATCTCGCGAGCCTCGTTCGAGATGGATCGATGGGTGACTCCGACATCATTTATCTTCGCGCCCGATTCACACGTGCTGAAAAGGTACCGCGAGGCGCGATGCTTTTCTCACGATGTCCGCCACGATGACACCCTCGGTCGAATATCAATTTGTTGCCCTCTCGTGTCGAGAGCGCTTTGGGTTGCTGCCGCGACATTGTTGCGGCCTCCTCATGCGAAGGCATCGATCCATCGATCGCATGTACGCCTTTCGCGCCCACCGGCGGACGAAGGGGTATGGAGATGTGCTTTACAAACTGGCACCCGCACTGGCACAAGCCCGGCTAGTTCCGGGACTAATGCGATTATGCACCTCAAGTACAACGCAAATACACACACACACACACAAACACACCTGTCAGGCACAAGCGGAAGACGAATGGCAACCTCCCAGGCTGATGATGAGGGTCTGTGGTGTATCAGTGTGACTTAGTTGTCTAGCCACCCCAGAACGGTAACGTCCACGGTAACCCACATACACGGAACTAACACGGCAGAACGTACCGCTCGTTATGGCTACAGCTCTCGAACCACTCGATGGCAATAAAGTTGTTAATGATCGTCTTCAATCTCAGCGCGCACAAACCAGCCGCACGGGTCGCCCCCGGGGCTCAGGCACGGGCTCAGGCGTCGTCACCTCGGCTTCGCTGCTTCGATCATCAGCCAACGATTATGATTATTATTAATTTTCCTAATTTTCATAATTTGATAAAACTCCACCGGGGCCCCCAGATGTGCTTGAGCGAGGATGCGGCCGCCCCCTCGCCCCCCCTCCCCCTCCCATCACAAACAGATGATGGCCGCTGCCTCTGCGAAACGACCAATTCCGGTACATAATAACAATAAAAAAATACATCCGTCCATAAAATCCGCAAATCACGCGCGTGCCTCCGGTTCACGATGTCGCAATTACTATTTATGACATTTTCCTCCCAACTCTCTCGCTCGATATGGACCCTTGATCGACTAGACTTGCCCCGCGATGGCACTGATTGGCCATTTTTATCCATCCATCCATTCTTCTACCGAGCTGCACCGAGAAGCTCTCGACATGGGAGAGTGTGAAAGAGAGCTTGCTTCTTCGGAGGGGTCCCAAGTGACGTCCAAAGAATAGACTTTTTCCAACACGCACTCGAGACCCCGAGAGTGGGGACGCTTTGAAGAGGATAGCACTTCCAAAGCAATCGATTGATTCCAAATGATCTTCGCCTGATCACTCCCCGAAAGTTTCTCCCCATCCCTTCCATCTTGATCGTGGATCCCGTTTTTTTTTTTTTTGGGTCGGAACATTTTTGGCCCACAAAATGGACGATAATATGGGAATGGGCAGTGGGCGCGAGGACTAGACGACGGCTGGATGGCACGGCGGGTGGGTTGGTGGATGGGTGGGTTTGGTGTGTGGGAAAAATCATAATCAATTTCAATTATTCAGTCATTTATCAAATTGTTGACCCGCACGAAGTCAATCAATAGCGCTCAGAATGGCGCAAATCTTCGGCGTTTTTCGGCTCGCTAGACAACCGTTGCGTTGCGTTGTGCCCTTGCGGTACTCTATTGCCATCGTGCCATCGTGCCATCGCATCATCCCTTCGCAGGCAGCGAGCCTTTTCTCAGCCTCAGTGAAGGGAAATCGGGGAGAAGTTGAAGCGCAGCGTTGAGGCACGCAGTTTGAAACGGCGCAGCACGGCCAAACGTTTTGATACGACTCCATTAATCATGGTTCGCTGATGATGACGGTGATGCATTGACCACCCAGGACCCCCAGGATTCAGGCCAAAATCTCAAAACATCCAGCAATGGTACGAGAGGCCGGCACGGAACTCATGACAAATTTCTCAATTAAACGGATCGGTACCTGAATTGTTTGGCACTAAAACTAGAGTGGGTCATCCATTACGACCTTCGAGAACCGATTGTACCTGAAAATTGAACCGTTTTGTAGCCACAATTGGTAATTTTTAACAAATTGTGCTGTTAAAATGTTTACCATCCCAACATGCTTGTGCGATACTTTCTAAAATTCACCTACACATCCACCACACACTTCCTCGCATATGGTAAATAGAACTAATACATCATATGAAGAATATTTACCGAAATCCTTTTTTTCCAATTCGGATTGTTACCCTATAAATAATTGACTTTTGCTTTCCAAAGCGCTCCCATGCTAATTGACCCACAATAAACGAATGAACCAATTCATTCATCATCAGCAGCGCTCTCTGATGAACGGTGAACAGCTTCATTTTCCCACGGTACGTGGAGCGACAGAACGCGACTCCCATCAGTAAAGTAGTATAGCAGCAGCCCATCCGTCCACAACCTCTAACGCTGGCCGGCAAGCGATGGAAATGTGTGAAAAGAACGGCACTCATCGCCCATTCAGCGCACAAACGTGAAAATACATATTTGCATAGCAATTTGCACATGCTTAGGTATCATTATCACGCGCTTTTCGCGTCTCGGTGCATTCGCAGGTCAATTGGTACCGGATGTTTGCATCACGAACACTCCCGGCTGACTCACTGACTGACGGACGGACGGACGGACAGACGATGTCCGATGACAACCGCGTTCGGTGGGCCACCAGAAGCCACCGCGGTAGCTAGACGCAACGGATGCATTAGACGAATTAACAGAACGCGAGAAAAACGCACTCTCATTGCACGGGAGCACTTACGAAGGAGCGACCCAACGCAAAGACGCAAAGGCGAACTAAAATTGCTCCGCGAACTGTTCCGTCTAGACCGACATGCCACGGCACGGCCGTCGTTGAGCTGGTTGGTCTTCTGGTTCGTCTTCTAGTTAAACCTCTGGATAAAAACACTGGCTCCGTTCAACGGTACACTGAGGACTGAAAATGCCCGAAGGCGCTGGCAAGGGCCCCTCGAAGGGAGAGTGTGTGTAATGAGCATGATTGAACGGCCGATTGTGCAAGATTATCGCATTCTGATCGAGAGCACACGATCGTCCTCTACCAGCGCGGGGACGGCTCGCATTTAGGACACGGAGGACGACGCCACAATTAATGCTCGTCGCATTCGATTCTCGATCGGATCGTAGATCACACGGTTGCGCAAGCAAGATGGGACGCATACCAGCGCACGGTTGCTCCGTAAATCACTCGTAGTTAAACCGCCAGCCGGCGTTGCTGGTCTTCTTCTGTCCGCTAAACTGGTTCTTCTGGGCTTGGGCTTGGCATCACTTGCTCCACAGACTGTTTCAATTGTGTTCCGTTTCGCTTGCTTTGCACTGCCGCTATCCAGGTTATCGGAGATACTTGAACGTTCAACACTCACAGACACACACACACATGAGATATCAAGTTTAACTGTTTATCGCATCTCGCTAGAAGCATATCTCTCCTGATATGTTAAGTGGTATTTAAACGTGCGACGCTACATAAACCCTTCGTGGCGGCATTTTCAAGGAGTTGATTACAATTTAGCAAAAGCAATCCGCGTTTGGCGATTTGTCGTCATCACTCTCCCATACACACACACAAA
>JXXA01003083.1:0-16763 GCA_000956255.1 Anopheles punctulatus | reverse complement strand
ATTTTAAATTTAAATCATGCCCAAATCGATTAATATCAATTTGTTAGCTCGGTGCGATTTTTGAACAAAAAGTCCAACCTTAGCATGTACCAATCTCTGTTGTACATAAAAATGTCTATAAAATGTTCAATAAGTTCGAATATATCTTAAACCTTGCATTGATTGATTTTATAATCAGCAGTCTATTGATTTCAATACCACTTTAAGTCTCTTATCTCTAATATGTAGGCCTCTAGCATGTGGCTAATCAACGCGCATAGTTTTAACTTGCTGCCATTTTTGTATATTTAACACTACAATGAGGAAGAGGCTGAATACAGAGTCAAGCATAGCGGAGATGATCAGATGCGGTAGCCAACGTTGGTCAGCACCGTTTCTGTGGCGTATAAACTTCCCATGATTATACCATATAGCGCGTCGGTGGTAGTTTGAAAAGGATAGGAAAGGTATAATTAGCCGCATGATGTTCCCACTGGTGTACTACAACACCGAGGTTCTAGAGAAGGTTGTGGCGCCTGCACATAGGAAACCTTTAAGGAAAGGATCTTTAATAGTTTCAACAGAACTTCCCTTGGCACCCGCTTGGTGAACCGGCCCGTCCAAGCGTACTGTCGGCACAGCTTGATCTATTTCCCCGATTCGATTTCGTTGCCTCCTAGCTACCTCGGATCCTCCGTAACCGCAGGACCTGTATGTATGGTCCTACGTGCTGTGGTAGTCAAAGTTTAATTCAAAAATCTTCCATGCAATTAACCGAGAATTCACTGCATTCTAATCCCTCCCTAACCAATCCTCCATTGTTAAATAGTCATGTAAAATGCCAGAAAACAAGCATGGGTTATGCATGTAACAATTGCTTTTGAATGTCATTTTTAAAACAATGCCATTTAATTTAGATAAAATAAATATTCGATAGGTGTGCGGTAGGCGTTAGAAAATTGCTTCTTATAAATATGTCAAACAATTTCTATGCCTCGCTGTGGAATAGTAATGGTGTGTTCAAATACACACCATTGTATTTGAAAACATTTCATAGGGTTCCAGTTTCATCACAGGAATACAAGAATACCCTGGTGGTAGAGTTATTTTAAAAGAGTAGTGCTGTAGTACTGTTCCATCCAATTAGCGCATAATCTACGGTTAGTTGCGTGTGTTAGTTAGTCAAATTTTTTATCTAGAAACGGCGTAAATTACAACACCAAGGTAGAGTAGGTGATTTTATTATTTTGCTTTAAGAATTTTGAAGAGTTTGTTGGTAAAAAACAGTAGAATGTGGCTGTTTGTGGATCTGAGTCTCTACTACAACGTCGCGTCTCCATCATAACCCCTGCGGCAGGTAGAACGATTACTTCACCATTACCTACTTTGTGTTTCTCTCTCTTGCACAGGGCTGCTAAATGTTTTGTATCAACGGTGCTTTGCTCACGTATGCCAGGACTGACGCCAACCCAGCGTCAGATATGCTCGGAATCGTCAGATGCCGTCGTTTCATTAGCATCCGGACAACTGTTGGGTGCGAGCGAATGCCAAAAACAATTTCACGGTAAGGAGCAGTGTGACGAAATAGCGTTGTCATCGATGCATTCCACTTATACATTCATTTCTTATGAATATTTCGAATAGATCATCGTTGGAACTGCACTCACGTATGGAATAATGACATGTTCGGTCAGATAGTAGTCATAGGTAATCGTCTTATCGTTTGTCTGCAATAATCCACTGGTTTCTATTTTCTATTTATTAGATTAAAGTGACAATTTATTATAAATAAAGTTGAGCAGTGTTGGCAGTGCTTTACGTTTTGTTCTATTTCACCAACACTAATATTAATATTATTATTAGTTTAACTAACTCAACTCGAGTGATCGATAGCCTTAATGTATTAATCGTTGTTATCCTCGTTTTAGGTTCGAAAGAGGCTGCTTACACGTACGGTATTACCAGTGCCGGTGCGGTGTACTCGATAACAACAGCCTGCGCAAAGGGAAACATTACAACATGCGGTTGCGATACGAAGCAGAAAAGCTTCTCTTCCAGCGAATCCGAAGTGAGTCCCAATCGAATACATGATTTGAACGGTAACAGTAACACCGTTTAACGTGCTCTATTTGGTTTTTTGTTTTCTTTCTCACCTTTGTTTTTAAACGCTGGTACACGAATGTTTTTAGTAGAACTGGAAATGGGGTGGCTGTTCCATGGACATTGGCTACGGTATGCGGTTCGCAAAAAAGTTCCTCGATGCCCGTGAAATCGAAAACGATAACCGCAGTCTTATGAACCTGCACAACAATCAGGTCGGAAGGAAGGTAATGTGGCAAAAAGTTACATTTTTCTAACGTGCTGTGTTTATCGATAATGTGAACCGCGATCATGCTTACAAGCCCTTTCCTTTTCTCACTCTCCGCATTCGATTATAATTCGATCTGCGCCCAGCCTAGAGTGAGTAAAACTAAACTTTTTCAGCATGTTTCATTTCGCGCATGTTCAGCTAAACACGGCACATGACGAAACTCTATAGCTTTGCTCTTCTTTTGCCAATATGTTTCCTGTTTTATTTTTGTTGTTGCTGTAAAGATTGTGAAGCAGCTGTTACGAACCGAATGTAAATGTCACGGGGTTAGTGGTTCTTGTGCCATGAAAACATGCTGGAAAAGCCTACCATCGTTTCATGTAATCGGTAACACGATGAAGAATAAATATCGCAAAGCCAAGTTGGTACGCGCCGTATCCTCCAGGGATAGTTCACTGCATCTGGTCGTTATACGGTATGTTTGTGAGTTGCTATTTGCGTTCCACAGTATTTGCAAGTAATTTCAATTGCATCCTTCCTTCTCCAACAATAGAAAAGGTAATAAGCTGCAGCATAAGGATGGAAAAGTATCGAGCGATAGTCAAATTCCAAAGAGATCGGAGTTGGTCTATCTCGAACCTTCACCAAACTACTGCGAGCGTAATGTGAGTATTGGTGTGCTCGGGACAGTTGACCGTAACTGCAATCGTACTTCAACTGCAATGGATCATTGCGACTTGCTGTGCTGTGGACGAGGCTACAACACGCATCAAATCGTGCGAACCTGGCAGTGTAACTGCAAATTCAAATGGTGCTGCACTGTGACATGCGATATCTGCTCAGAGCGTAAGGAGGAGTATACTTGTAAATAGAATATTATCATTCGAATAAATTATCTCCACTACTTTTTAAACTTCCACTACGTATGATACTGTGTTAAGATGACAATTCCCAACCACAGCATGTGGGTCAGTATTATTGAACATGATAAACGTGATAAACGTTAATCATATATGTATACATACACATTGCTCAATTATCAGTATAAATGATAAAACAAATCCACAATGTACAAAAAAAAACTCATAGATTCATTACACCCATGAAAGCTTGACTTGAGAATACTATTTTTGAATGTAAAATGATTTTACCGTCGCGGCTAAATAAATAAAATGACAGATTGCCTATATTTTTTACACGTTATCTTTATGTTCATAACTCCCATAGAAATGAAGTTGAATATAGGCCTATTGAAAATAAAAAGAGACATACGATGTCCACAGCGCCCTCTATTGATAGAACTGGCGATTGGCGATAGGATGTGCACTTGGTTGTAAATATAAAGCGCTCTCTAGCGGATGAAAGTTTCAACTACTTGTGCACTCTATCGGAGACTAGTGAATAAGCAGTAGCGGTTTTCACTTCACGATGCGTAAAACCAACCAGCAAAGAGCTTTTGAGGATTCTATCTTTTTTCTTTTACCTTTATAATCAAACCGTAAGAAACCAAATGTTTCGAAGGATCTACTGGATCACTTGTTTTACAAAGTGTCTGATGACGTAATTATGTATCAATTTATTTTTAATTGCAAACCCTCAGCTAACGCAAGAGCCTTTAATTTGCTTAGCGTCCTCTATCGGAAACTAGTGGAGTCATATGAATCAGTTTAGAAATGCCGACACATCTGGTTAATGTCGACATTGACGTAAAACACCGACAAACATGTGCATAATCATCTGAAGGTCATGTACAGGCTTATATGAATAGCGAATGAAAGATCTTTTGACCTATATAATTTTTAAAAAAAGTGGATTGAAACCAACGTCAAGTAATCAATATTCCTTACATATTGGACCTGATGGATCTGTACCTGTTGGACCTCCGATTTGTCAATTTGTTATTCGTAAAATACAGATTCATCCATCGGGAAGTTACCGACTACTTCATCTGCTTCAGGAGGCCTTTTCATGCCTTACTGAAGAGCTGATGTCGTTCGCAGCTGTCGGTATTTGAAATTCTACTGGCGTGTCGGTATTTTAAAAAGGCTGTAGCCATGGTTCTCCTTTACTCCGACAGAGGAACGAAAGAAATAAAACGAAATTAATATAGAGGCGTTATGTGTCCGTTCTTTCTAAAAATAATAGATTCTTACAATAGATGGCACTGTACAATTGTACTTCCCTTTTTCCCAATAGGCCTGTTTATATTTTTCCTACGGAAAATGGCACGTGCTTTTGTTTTGCCCGAGTGTGCTTAACATCTTCAAATAAACCTTTCTTCGCTTCGATTTTATTAATAAATCATCCAATTAAAAGTCGATTACATTAATGTCTCACAAATTAGATAACTAGGAAAATGACATTAATTCTACATTTATCGTTCCCAAATTTTAAAAGGTTTTATGAGCGATAAAGTAAAAAAATAAAAGCTAAAAGCGTAAAAACATAAGAAAGTTTTCACATTTAAAGGCATTATGGAAATATCTTGTATACATATTTTTCATTATTATATGCAAACATAGCTGTGAAGCGGAGTATAAACTTTAAAATTTCAAACAGAAAAATAATAACGGTAGAGGATGCGTTGATTAACACAACGGAAGCAACGAAAACCCCGTTAACGTTTGTCATATTAATGTAATCGATAAAAGGTTATTGAAAAAAGTGTACGCCTCAAACAAGGCAAAGTAATCATCAACTACAGATTCTACCCAGATGGTTTCCATTTATTCCAGAAACCATTGTATTTCCCGAACCTTAACTTTCCTAGCAAATGGAGGCGCTTGGTTGTTTATGGCACGCGAAGTTTCCACTTTGCTGGCAAAAATTAACAAAGCCACAAGTTGAAGTGAATCATACATGCAACTAGAAGGTTTAAACCTAACTGCCTTGTCTTGAAGCCACAGCCACAGCGTGCGCTAACGAATCATTCAAGGATGCTCTGGAAAGCAGATACCCACACACGTGATAATAGATCTGTTTTCCGTCAAAACGCAATCGAACACCACCGAAATTACACCAACATTGCAAACCGAATGCACTAGCACCACCTAAGCTCTGGCCTCTGGCGTGTGGCCCTATAGCGTACGTCAAGAAGCTCGCTCGCTCTGTGTGTTTGATGGTGGGTACAACCGTGTCAAACAGCCATCGCACCAATATATGTGCAGCGTGCAGGCAAAAGAGCATGCGCACGCCAGTTTGCAACGAGCAGCGCTTTTTCATTGATTCTTTTCTTGCCAGTTTTGTAGCGCGAAGTCGAAGAAATTGGGTGGTCGAAATATCGGGCTTGGACGACGGCATATCACGGTGGTGTTCTCGGGTGGATGTACATTTTGGTGGATACGCTAGCGACGGCTGCGCTGCACCCGTGGTAGACTGTGCAGCACGAACTGTATCGATGTGAAAATATGATAAATTCTTCGCTGCGGTATGTGCGAGCCCGTGCCTCACTCGAGTGATACGTGCACCCGTGTCCGATAAGGAGGCGCGGAAGGGAGAGTGCGGGGAGAAGGTGGCTAGGCGCTCATTAGGTTAACGGGAAAAGAAGTTCTAGTTCCGCGGAAAGCACCGAGCGAGCGGGGCACCTCTTGTGCAAGTGTGTACGCGGTATGTGCGATACGGTGTGTTGAGCTTCGTGCACAAAATCAATGGTCTTCGACCATCGAATACGTCATGCAGTGATGGTGCCTTGGAGCGTAAGAGGCCAAAAAATGGTTACAAGAAAAGCGTTCCGTTCGCGGCTGCTATAAAATAATAGAAAAAAAAATCTCTCACACCGCGAATCGTAGTGCACCACTGGCCGCCATTTCATTTTGCGAAACAAACCGACGAGCGAATATCAGAGCAAACGTAGGGAAAGGAGGCAGTGCAGGAGGAAAAATAGTTACTAAAGAAACGAAGCGTAAGTGAAGAAAATTTGCCAACTACCCACTACATACCGCCCCTCCCCTTGGAGTGCCATATCTTAGTAGCATCAATGGGATGAAGTGTTGATTCAGGCTGCAAAGAAGGAAAAAGTACACCTCTCTCTCTCTCCCCCCCTCCCCCTCTCATCCCGCAACACGTTTCGACCAACTTGCGCCCGCCGTGCTGACGGGTGTTCTTAATCCCGCGAATCAGTGTCTTTATTAAGATTCGTCAAGTTTAAGGTGCGTACAATTTAGTGTGTGTATGTGTGTGTGTGTGTGTATGTGTGAGTGAGTGTGTGAGTGTGTCCCGTTTCACAAGTGCGGTAAAGCAAAGTTCACTCATTGCGCGTTTCTGATTCCGATTATTCTCCGTTGTCGCAATCATCATCATCATCGCCATCATCGCCATCATCATCATCATCGCCATCATCGTCATCACCATCATAACCATCATCGTAATTACGAGCAAGGCTACCAGGTTTAGCAGCCACATCCTTGAGCGATGGTAGTGAAAGGAGCTTTTGTTAAAAATAACATATCTAGCACGCGCTTCAGGTGCGAAACCAAAGGAGAGACAACCCCAACTCCTCTCCCATCTCCACCCTTCTCCTACAACCCACTCACTCGTCACCCACACACATTCGTCGCCCTCTTTGGTAGCCTACATTTTTTTTCTTTCCAGCATTGCGAAAGTGTGAAAGTCTTCTCTTCCCCCTTTCATATCCGTGGAGCGTGCTTTTTTGTCTTGTATATACTGCTTTTAACAAACGGTATGGTTGTTATTTTTAGAATACGAGCTCAGTGATATTATTTCTGGCCACTTAGGGGGCCACCACTGTATAGGAAAAACATAAATCCCCGAACGAACTCTTCACCTCCTTTCCAACACTATCAATCGCTATTTCTCTCTCCGCTTTCGCTCTCTCTCTCTCTTTCTCTCTCTTACTCTTTCTCGTTCTCGCTCTCTTTTACTATCTATCCCTCTCTTCAGGACTTCAAACGACTAGTTCTTTACACTCCCGCTCGCGTCGCTCTGTGTTTCTCGCCATGTTCCACATCCCACTCTTGCACACGGTCGCGGATCTTCTCACGCATCCGCTTTCGTTGGCTCGCTTAAGCCTCCCAATTGATGCTCGCAACTTTTCCATAATCTGACCACTTGCTCCGATGCTCCGCTCAAAGTTCTCGCCTTTTCTCGCGTTATTTTCTCACGCTTCCCCCAACGTCCATACGACCAGCCCCTCTATGCTGGAGCCTCGAACACTTTGCTCACACTTTTCACTCCCGCCCTTCCGACTATACAATCGAAACGCGCCACACATATCGCCATCGAGCCAAATTTTACACCAACACAGATCAATACTGCAAGATTGCTCGAGGCGAACGTGACAGACCGGTGGTGCCATGGTCGTTGCGGTTAATATGCACACCGGACCCGGACGAGAGTCACATTTTAATAAAGTACCCTTTTTCGCACCATTTCTTGGCTCATTCATTGTTGGCCGCACCAGGCACTGGTGAGAGACGACCGTGCTGTGTGTCCTTATGTGTTCCATTCATGCTACCTGCTGCGAGCTATCCTGTGCAGGCGCCTGCGTGCGCCCATGTACGAGACGGTGTTTGGTGGTTCGGTTCGGTGGGGTTCTCATAAATGTTCCATCAAATCGGTCCTTGCGCTGGCGACCAGTTGTTACGCTTTGCTGTGTAGTAGATACCACGTAAATCAAGTTAAACCACATCAACATCGCATGTGCGTTCGGGAAACAAGATTTGTGTCCGAAATAAAGTGTTTTCGATTCGATACCAGCGCTGAATCGGTGGTTGAACGCAGTGTGGCATGTGAAGGAAAATATTTCCTTTTTTTTTACTAACACCAAACGGAACGTTCGGCCCTTACGTTCGGATTATAGGAACGCTTGGACGAACGATCGCTCCTGCCTGCCAGCCTGCTCGCTCCCAACAGAGCCCAATCTGCCTACGTGAAATAACCGAACGGGCGCGATTATCGACGTTTCTTCCTCATAAGGCTCTAACGGCCTAGATATTATCTCGATACTCATTTAAAATTGACATCGGTTGCATGAACAATCGAACATTCCAAATTGGAACTTGACCACCAATCAATTGGTTTCGCCCCACACAATCGAAACATTTGGCGTGGCATCATATCGTTATAGAAGCGACATGCCATTCTTCTGCTCCGAGCGAGCGCCGATGTCGTTTGTAGTTTTCAAATGAAATTAAATCAATTTTAACAATCCCATTATATTCTTGGCGCACCGTCATCCACCGTCGGCTCCACTGGTGGTGATACGTAAACGGCTAATCAAATGGCCCAAAGGCCTGTTTACAGTGGACTAGGAATTAGTTATTAAACCCCATGTTCATTCCAGTTTCAAAATCATACAGTGAGCAAAAGGTTTTCGATCGCTCGTTTGTAATGTATAAACACAGTGTAGAAGAATTTCACTCACTCATGAAGCGTATCTAGCAGCTACAGCCCGCTCAGGTTGTTCATACACGTTTCAAAACATCATTTCACTGTCACCGACGAGCGCATACATCCACCACCACCACCACCACCGTAAAACATCACAATTAATCATCACCCTGTTTTGTTTCGCTTCCGCAGCATCGGAACACAGTGTTTGTAAAGGTAATTCATCGTGATTCGTTTCAACCTAAACCAACACCCATTCGGTGAGTGTATAATTACGTGGCCCTCCGGGCAATGTAAGCTTTTGCTATCGTTGAAATGGAAACAATGTTCAGCACACCCGATCTACCCATTCGTCACAATAGATTCTCGTGGTCTTATATTTCCTTAGCATCTTCATTGTAACCGTTTATCTATTATAGTGTCATACATTCCAGTGCATTTTGTGTTTGATAAACCCTTTTCGGCACACTTTCGTGCTTCTGTTGTGTAGTAGATTATTGTTTACAAACAAAAAAACACACACACACACACTAGCATCATAAGCTCCGCCCTTTCATTTCCTCGAATGTGCTAATAATTCGCTGAGTTCTATATTCCATCTAAATGTGTCTAAATGTGATGATCTTAATATTCAAACATATTTTCTAGCGCAGATCAGCTCCTGATAGTGCAATAGTGCAATACACTGCCAACAGTGTTTATTTCCTTTCATCAGAATCAGCCTCATTCTGTTGAGCTAGTGTGATTCACGGTGACACATTATGAAACCTCTCCATTATCAAATTCTTTCTCACACAATAGGCGAACAGTGCAGTATTTACAATGGCCACTCTCACGTACAACCTATACCCGTTGATACCCGTACACCGAACCTTCATTGCCACGCACTGAACAACACTCCACCCATTTGTTTAATCCGTTTCGTTGTTACTCATTTGTCTACGTTGCTTTTCTTTATATGCACCGTTTACACACGACGTGAAAATGCGCCAACCATCAACAAACACCACAACCAAAATCCACGTTAAAAAAAAAAAATACCGATACCGCAAACACTAGATCGAGTCCAAGCATAGCCAAAATCCCCAAAAGCCGCAGATAGTAATATAGACCGCGATCGATTCGCGGCATATTATGTCTCGCGAAGTCTACAGCACAGGTCAAGCAATACCAAGCACTACTACCGGCACTAGAAGCCCTGGTCGGCCAACGCGACGCTTAACTGAACTGCCGACTGTTGACAAGTCGCCCTCACGAGACTACGGCGGAACCCGAGGAAGACCTTTAGGTGAAATAACTATCGCTTTTTCTTACAAACAAAATTGATACATTGATCGTGATTTTATATATTGTATGCCTCTCTTTTTCTCTTTATGTCTAAGTCTGTTTTATATGATTCAGTGCTCTTTTGACTGGATTTCAAAACACTTCTTTTTATTCTCCGATACTAGCTTCTCGTTTGTGTAGGTTCTCTCAAATTCTTAATTCTCTTATTCATCGTATGCGTAGCAAAGCCGATCCGTACCGAAAGTAGCGAACGGACGGAGAACCGGACAATGTTTTTGACTTCCTAGTGAAACAAAGTTTGCTGTAAAAAAACAGTATATGCAACCGCAACACTTAACCAACCTGCATTCCATCTCGATTGATGAATAATTGTTGAAGCAGCATCGATTCTAACTACTTTCCTTCCAATTACGCTCCGCTCCGAATGCTTTATTTTGTGCAGATTGATGCTGCTTTAATGAAAATCTGAAGCGCGTCCAGCTGACTCACACGATTGAGCTTCAAAGCGCCGTGTTTTCATTTCGTTCATCATGTTCTACTGCTGAGCTGTTTTTTTTTCTCTCCTAACATTCATAACTAGCGCTGTACGACTCTCGGTTCAGAGCGAACAACAGTGCCGAATAAAAGAAACATACTTCTACTATGCTTCTCGCTACGACTTTGCAAAATTTGCAGTAAACAAAACTGTTTCGTTGTTCTTTTGATGTTTTGATATTTTACGGTTTATCATATTTTTACAATTTATTTTGAGCCCTTTTTTACCATCCAGCATGTAGTGTTATGAGTTTTCTGGCCTGTTCTTTTTGTACCTAGCTTTCAAACTCATAGTAGAATCATCTTTAGCTCATAAAGCGTCACCTTTCCACCCGTTCTTATAGGGCCCAAAATACACCAATCACGCTCAGGAACAAACTCTCCGCTGAACTACAGCTGGAAGTCTTATCCACATCATAATTCATTTACAGCCATGGGGAGTCCATACTATCGGGACATGGACGAACCCATTAGCCCTGCTGGTGGTCATCATCGCAGTCGTAGTGCGACTCGAGCTCCCACGCACTCGCTGGAATACCCTCGCGAGCAGCTAAGTATGACCACTAGTCGGTGGCGATTGTTTTCAGTACAATCTCTCAACATTCATCGTTGTACTTTGATACAGGAACTCGATACCAGTCGTTGGATCGGGGTCTGGTCGATCCACACGATCGTGAGTTTATACCAATACGCGAGCCCCGCGATCGTTCGCGTGATCGATCGTTGGAAAGAGGCCTCTATCTCGAAGAAGAACTGTACGGTCGACCTCCGAGACAAGGTAAGATCGACCATTCCATCCGCATAGACTACAAACGGCATCTTCCACACACACACACACACACCTACTCCGCTTACATTTATACTTTCTTCCTGTGTTCTTTCCAGCCATGCCGGAACGAGGGTATTTGGGTGATTTGCAGGTGCAAAACGGCGAGCTACAGCGTGAGTTGGGCAATTTGAAGAAAGAACTCGAACTCACGAATCAAAAGCTTGGTAGCTCGATGCACAGCATCAAAACGTTTTGGTCGCCCGAGCTGAAGAAGGAACGTGCACTTCGGAAGGAAGAAAGCGCAAAGTACAGCCTCATCAATGATCAGCTAAAGTTGTTGAACAGCGAAAACCAGGTATGCATCGAGATGGGTAGGATGGGTTTCCGAATGATAATGGTACTGATTGAAATCTTCAACTTTTTTTTTTTTGTACACCCCGTAGAAACAAGCGATGCTGGTACGGCAACTCGAGGAGGAGCTTAGATTACGAATGAGGGCTCCAAATATCGAAATGCAGCAGCAGATGGAAGCTCTGTACGCTGAAAATGAACATCTTCAAAGAGAGATCTCAATACTACGGGATACAATTAAGGTAAGGGAAAGACTTTGACATTTGTACTCATATTAGTACGTAATTAACTAGAACTATTTGTCGTACTATATAAAAAGGTGGAACACACATGAACAAGGTGACAAGTTACGAAAATGTAAGCGTTGTAGTCCTAAGGGTGGAAAGATTCTTTATAAATCCAATAGCTTTCGATTAGATTCATCTCGAAGATTCATTCCAGCCGTTGCGTAGCGTAACAGGAATCGATAAGAAAGGTCAGTTATAGTAGGGTAAGGAAGACTTGCGAAAGCAAGCATTGGCGGTTTTGAAATATCGAACTTTCATACATTAAAAATTGTAGAGATGGATTGATGTTGAGTATAGGGGAGCTAGTTGACCCAATCTATGCACAGCTATGCAAGTAAACTATCACTGACCAGATTCATCAAATTTGAGCCTAGTTAGTATCAGACTCAGACTCAGATCAGTATCAGACGGAGCAATAGTCCTGCGCTAACCGAACCCTGCAACCATACCCCTACCATTTGTAGTGATTAATAATCTGATTTAAGGCTTTTGGTTTTTTTGCATATCATGATCAACATGATCATTCACACATGTTAAGCAATTACTGGGAGTATCACACGATAAAAATTGTAAGCTTTTCGAATATTGTCCATGTCCAGGAAAACATAAAAAGGCAGGGATAAAACACGTTAACTCATTCAAGATTAGTAACAGCAGCAGAGAGCTAAGGACGATCGTTCTTTAAGAGACCTCAGTGGAACCAACAAGCTAGCCAGAAACACAAGACTCAATAATATCCAGTTAGAGCAGGAATGGATCCTCAATACCAAGTTTGTGAAGTTTGGCTACAACACCATGCTGGTTAATGGAATAGGTAATTTGTGGTTACAGGACGAGGATTGTGTTGTATATTTGTGAGTGTTAAATAGTTAAAACAAGACTACCATTGTTAGAGCAGTCGGAGTCATAATTTCAAAGATTTTGTAGCAGAGATACTGGTTTTTATGCGGTAGAGAAGAAGCTCTACAAAAAGAAAGGTGCATATTTGCTTTTTTAAATCCACATAACGAATTACTCTCGAATTACTCTCGAATTACTCTGATGATTACAAAATAGCTAGCTATTGGTAAAAAGTAGCGACGTCAACTTGTGTGATCGTTTGCACGGATTGAGGAGATCTACTAGTGAGATGAGTAAAGAAAAGCGAATTGTTGGTGCCCTCTTCGTTACGAGTAATAAATGGGTTTTAGAAAATTATTTGCAAATCAAGCCATCCAACCGAGCTGCTTTGAAGTGATAGTATTTGAGTTACATAACTTTTATGTACAATAATGGAAGTCAAGAGAGGCTGAAATAATAATTTTAAAATTAAATAGTTTTTAAAGGTTGTCAAGTACTGAACGGTGCAAATTGCGTTAGTTTATGAATTTCAAGGATATTTCATGAAAACTATAAAAGCGTGAAACACTCACTCTTTAAACTCTATGTGTTTCGAAACGTGTTTAAATTTGTAAAAAATAATAAAATAAGCAAAACAACGTCTGTTCAAGCCATTTTCTGTTTTACAGGAACTGGAACTGCGAATAGAGACCCAGAAGCAGACACTTCAAGCCAGAGATGAAAGCATAAAGAAATTGTTGGAGATGCTGCAGAGTAAAGGAATGGGTGCGTATACGTCTGCGTTAAACAGTTTAACACAAACTATTTCAACTATTTGCCTGTGTTTAACCTCACATCAGAAGCTGTTGCGCAGCGTTAGCTAGCTTACACTAATTCACAATGATATCTTTTCTAGGCAAAGAAGAAGAACGACAGATGTTTCAACAAATGCAAGCGCTGGCCCAGAAACAGGTGAGTGGGTCGTTATTATACTAAAATGCTGAAAAAACTGCGACTTAAAGAATGCACGTCTGTAGCTTACACTAAAAAGTATACCGTTTGGGTGTATTCTATGCAGGTATCAGACTTCTGTGGCGTACCATACGCTAACGATACTAACTCAGGCATTCATTTTTGCATGACACGTTGAGCCTTTGTTTCCATGTTATAATTTTCTTCAGAATCCTTAACCATTATACGTTCGTAACACTTGTCGAAGAGTTTCCTGAGAAGTATTTCCAGTCGTTGTTGACTGCCCGGCAGTTTCATTTTTATGATTTAGAAGCCATTTGTTTTATTCCTCATTTGATTTAGTATATTTCGCTTCTAATGCTTACGTATCTGTTGTTTGGCGAAAGAATTATGATGACTAATTTGTTGAAAAAAAAAACAACCGTGCGCCTTAGCAACTGCGCTAGCGATCATACACCCACACACGTGGGATAAGCTATTTGTTTTGACCTTTCTCTTTCTGTCTTACTCTTCATAAGTCTCAGTACCTATATCTCTTTCTCCTACTCGGTTCTCTTTCCTTTCTTCTCTTTCTCTTCTGATTTGTATTTAATGTATGTGTTTAGTGTACATTCGCCATCATATTTTTTGTAAATACAAAATTTCGATAAACTTATCGGAGAAGCTGTTCAGCGAGTGTAGCTTTTGCAAAGAGATGAAAGTTACGATTATGATTTTGTTTTCCACTATTACTGTTTATGCGTTTATCACCTAAACTCCGACTGTCCCCACTATCTTGCACGAATTTATCCATCTTATGTTTATCTTTTGATTGAATTGTTCTGTTCTCTCTTCACCTTTATTTTCCACATACTAGTTTTATGTTTCAGTTTCCACTTCCACTCAATATTGCTTCAGTTTTGTTTCATTTCAATGGAAGCAAATAACTGTGCTGGCTTGTTAACGTAAACAGTATCTTCGATTTTTTGTGTTTTTTTTTCTTCTCTGTATATGTTTTAAGGATTTTGATGCATTACATGCTTCGTACACAAACTCTACTGTCTTAATCAATGTTCAGTAATACAAAATAATTAAATTAGTAATGAAATTTTGATGATATTTTATTTATTTCATGTTTCACCATTGTTTGAGCTTTTATGTTATACATTCTAATTGATGCACATCAAACGAATATACACGAGAAAGAGTACATCTCTATAGCGCACCAGTGTGTGCGTCTTATCGCTCGTCTATGTGCCAGACGTACATAAATGTGTGGGTGTATGTGTGCGTCAATGTGAGGGTTGTTAATGAACTATGATCGTATACTGTCGTTCGCTGGCTGTGCTGTTCCGAGAAAACATCTAGTTCTAAATCGAAGACGGGCTAAAACAGAAAACTAATAACAATGTTTCACAGCTACTTGCAACAAATATTACATGGCATTCGTAATTGTAATGAAGAACAACCATACGACCAAGCTGGGAAAGCTCCCACGATTAACAAACAATATAAACAGAGAAAAGAAACGTACAACTACCGATGCAGTTGGCGAAATTCTATCTTACCGGGATACGTTTGTAAAATTGAGCACTGAACAACACTGTCGACTGTAACACGTGATTGTAGCAAAGCATGTTAGCTTCAAGCGTAAACGAAACTGTGTTAGCGGATGATGACGATGGTCATAGAAAAATAATTCTTTCGTCAAACCAAATGCGATTATTGACGAATATAAGCGGCAACAAGCGATTTTACTAGCAATAGTTTCCATACGTTTTCTTTCAAGTAACCCCATCGAAAATTATGTGCAGGAAATTTATTCTTTCGTCAAAACAAATGCGATAATTGACGAACACAAGCGGCAAAAATGTGATTTTTTTTTCTAGCAATAGTTCACCTACAATTTCTTTCAAAGTATACCCAACGCAAATTATACATCTCCTAATGCGAATTACTGCGGACAACACATTTGTAATATGCAATGCACAAAATAGCAATGTGAGTGTGAAGCTCAAAAGTCAACCCGAAATTCACTAGTGTAGCTACGGTCTGAAGGAACTTGTGGAAGCAACAAACAATCAACTATTATGTGACATGAGCATGAAGCTAAGATAAGAAAAAAGAGAACGAAAATAACAGCAGAACCCATTAAATAGTCATTGCATTGCGTGATAGAAAAATATTATTTGTTACGTTTTACAAGGATCTTTATTTATACTCAACCATCGTAGAACGCTTCTGATTCATTTTAGCAATTCCATGTTACCTGTTTTGAAAAGCGACAAGAAAAAGGCAAACGAACATCAAGACAAGACAAGCTCGTTTTTATTTCCTCAACCTAGTAAAATGCAGACAACCATTCGATTTGTATTGTTTCTGTTGCGTTGTAGTAGAGCATACAGTTTTGTTTTATTGTCACAACCCTCATTTGAATTTCGAAATCTTGGCCCAAAAAATCTGGGCAACCTAAGCATCCTCTTTACATTTCTGTTATTGTATACATGGTCCAATGTGGGCTATACATGGTCACGGTGCAGCTGATGCATTGGAAGTACCAGCGCCAGTCACGCGCCGTGTGCGTCTTCGAATGATTGACCATTGCTCATGCTCAAACTCGCAAACGCAACCAGCAACAACGCAACCAAACGAAAGCAAAACCAACATCCAGTGTTGTCTTCTCTCTCCTCTTCTCTCTCAAATGGCCATTTTCAGATGTTTGATTACGGCAACTGCACCACTACCGCACCTGAATTAATGCGTAGCAGTTTTTATCCAGCGCAGCCGTCGTCAGTATACAATTCAAACTACCACAGCATCACACCGGCATCCAAGCTGTTGGACGTGCGGTCCGGGCGATTGCCGGCTCGCCGCTACAGCATAAGTGGCAGCGTGCCGTTGTCCTCCATGGTCGATTACTGCAATCTGTCCGAGAACGCGGCCAACCTTTACACGCAGTCGGCCACTCTGACCAACTTGCTAAACGAAACCACCAAATCGTTGTCGCGCTCTTCAAACATTTTGAACATGCGCTCGGGTGACAGTGGCATCAATCTGCCCATGAACCATGTAACGACACTCTTTGCACAGCCTTCACAAGCTTCAGCCGTAGCAGCAGCAGCAGCAG
>JXXA01003082.1:0-13085 GCA_000956255.1 Anopheles punctulatus | reverse complement strand
AGAAATCGATATATTTGCGTCGGTTCTGAAATAGTTTGACTCGATTAGTTTATCGTTCTGGAGCACGCACACACACATACAGCCTACTACCTTTCCGGCAAGGATACTCACTCTCGAACGCCTGCATAAACATCTCGTGCTCCGGGTTGAGTGCATCGCTACCGCGCGGCAACTGTCGGGCCATCATTTCCGTGTCCTTTTCCTCTTTCTTGATCGGATTGTTGTTCTTTTTGGTTTTGTTGCCGTTGCCGACGCTCCCACTGGCGGAGGAGCTACTGCTGTTGCTGCTGCTGCTTCTGCTGTGGTTGCCGCCCGCCGGAGATGTAGCAGCACCATTCGCAGCCGCGGGCGAAACGTCCGCATGCTTTCTGGCCTGCTTCTCCATCGTTCCCAGTGTAAAATCGTGACCACAAATTAAAAATAAGCTCGTTACGCTGCTTTTTGCAGGCCAGTCGTCACGGAGAAGCAGCTGCAGTTTGCGCCACGGAGCAATAACATACGGCACAAGTTCTTAGTAGCACCGTCACGATAATTCCGGCGGTTGTGTTTCTCCAATTTCCCACGAAATTGAGTCGATCAAACCAACCGACACCTTGACGGTGGGTTATTGTGTGTAGTGTAAAGAACCCTCCTGCGCGCACACACACACATCAGCAAATGACAAAAATATGCTAGCTTCTCTTTCCGCCCGAATTTAGTCGTGGTGCCTTGCGCATGCCTTCTTCCTCGCACACATTCGTATGTGTAACGCCGCAGTATATCTGTCCCGTTCGCGCCACAGCAAAGGCAGCAGGCTGATGCTTTATCTTTCGCTAATGGGTGTTCGGGCCAGCGAACTATTGCTTTTTATTCCTTGCTAGGTTCGATAGAACTTCATCCGAATAAGGATTCCTCGGAGTACGCAAAAAAAAACACTAACGCTCACGGTGCTTTCGCCACCCACCCGGGTTGGCTAGCTACAATTCATTTCCTCCAGCTGCAGAACGCGGCAGAAGCAGAATGCACTTTGTTACGCTGCTCCAATGTAGTGATCGGTAAGGCGCAACGCACCATCACGGCTGGCGTGGAGAATTTTTTACGAGGTCTCCGATCACGGTGGCGGAACCCATACCACCCAAGTGTACCCCTTTACTTGGCGTGAATGGTGTAAAACGCGCTAACTGCCAACAGAAAGTATTTTCCCACCTTCGTATTCCGAGAATCCCGTCTAGATTATTACAATAAACTGCAGCGGCTCTACCCGCTCAAAAAGGCTTGACGCTTGGGACGTTTTAGTACAGAAGGTTTTTTTTGCTCGCAATGACAGCTGTTCAAGGTCGTTAGAGGTTCAAGTGGGGGGTGGGATGAGTTTTGGGACTTTGAATCATCAAAATATTTTGCTACGGGCATAACATAAACTATGAAACGACAATATGGTTTTATTTGTGTTTTAAATCCTATTTATACTGATGAATTGAATGGATTAGATGAATCAAATATTTGTTCTAAAAGATCGTCAGACAGCGATCTTTTTTTGGTTGCCATCTCTGTCACTATTAACTGTCATTATTTCCTACTGAATATTTGTAAACTTTACGCCAGAAACTTCTTGAATCCACAGTAGTGGAAAACTTCCCCCGGTTCGTACGCAAACTTGATTCTATTAAATTTTCCCTGTACGATTTGTCGTGCCGGAAGCGATGGAATCCAACCTAAACAAAGTGTTGAGCATGAACCGGCAGCAGCTAAGCGGCCAGCTGTACAAATACACAAACGTCGTGAAGGGTAGCCTAGAAAACACCATTCCAGATTGCTTGGGCAGCTACTTATCACACGGCAAATTTACTTTTGTTTTAACAGGCTGGCAGTACAGATGGTTCAGTGTGGATGCGCAGGGAGGTCTGCTCAGCTACTACCTCTGCGAACCGACTGGGGAAGACTCGAGCACACATATCGTCGGCAGTGCACCGCGGGGTCAGGTACATCTGGCAGGTGCGGTCATATGTCCAAGCGACGAAGACTCGAAAACGTTCACCGTCAATTGCGCCTCCGGTGATATGCTAAAGCTGCGTGCGGTTGATGCCCGTGCACGTCAAGAGTGGGTCGATGGGCTGCGGGCGGTCGTCGAAAGTCATTCCAATGCGACGGGCACCGCACTACCTCCGCGTGAGCAACTGGCTGCACACGACGCTTTCGGCGCCGCCAGACAGCAGCTACAGCACACGGAGCTAAGCAATGCGGCCCTCGCGCGAGCAATTGAAAATTTGAACGGTCCGCTCGCGAGCACCGATCCGGATCTGCTCGTGCTGAAGGCGCTGTCCGCCGCTACCACGCACAGTCTGCTGCAGTGCTTGGGACTGCTGCAGCGGCACCAGGAGTTGGTTCCCGATCCGCGACTGGAACAGAGCTTCTAGCCTAAGCGTCCAGTGACGCGCAATGGAAGCAATCGAAATTCCTGTTAAATCGGTGTTTATCGACGATTGATTTGGCTGTTCGAATACGGTAGCAACAACAGTAGATTGATCTGGTGTGTGTGTGTGTGTTATTAAGACTTAAGAGGAAGTGTTAAACAAATGACAGAAGAATAGATCTTACATAGAGAATAGTTCCACGTATACAATCGGCTGATGAATAATAAATTCCAAAATTAATCGACAGTCATTAACATTAAGAGGCCACTGTGTACGATCGCATCTAACAGATTCCTGCAGTTACAAGGCAGTGAATAAATAAGTAAGTGTAATGCATTTGAAAACTTACAAACGTGTCTCATACATAGTTACTGTTTCCATAATATATACGTTTGAAGCATATATTATTTTGTATTACGATTACAAACTTGTGGATACAACTACAATCGCTAATATGGTCACAGAATGTTTGAAAAGTTCAACGAATAACAACAAACAAGCAATCGTATGCGGCCTAGTCTTCTCTTTATTATTTTTAGAACTTACAGAAAATCCTTTTCCCCACCCTCCCTTCCTCTCTCCCTCTCTTACGTGCGTCTCATTCGTTGTACCATTTACTCCTCGCTGGCTGTGACGTCGCCTTACTGATCATGTCCTTGTACTTCCCGATCGCCTCCTGGAAGAAGGCGTCCTCCTTTTTCAGCTCGGTCACACTCATCTTGGTGCGCGTCTTAGGACGCTCCTTCGCCAGTCGGTTGCGTGTCCGTTCCTGCTTCGCACGCTTTTGCTTCTCCTCCTTTCGCTCTTGCTTGATGCGCTTCAAGTGCGCATCGGCCTGGTGAGCGATCTTACGGCTCGACCGAATGCCCGCCTTACCCTCCTTCGACAGCTCGCCCGTGAATGGCGTCAGCGTCTGCTCCAGGTCGCGCTTCCGTTGCTTCTTCTTTGGTCCCGCCTCGACTATGCGCGCCCGTGAGTTAAGTCGCTGCAGTAGCGTCGCCGGTGCCACCGCCAACTGTTCCAGTGCCTGCCGTCTCGCCTCTTTACGGTTCGCTAACTTGTTCTGACGCTTCTCCTTCATCTCCGCCAGCTTCTTCTGGTAGGTTGGATTGTTGAGGCGCGACTTTTCCAGCCGTTTTTGACGAATGTTGTACACGTCGCGGTCCTCGATGCTGAACGACACGATTGGGCGATTGTTCTTTCCGAACACGGCCGGATTGTTGTTGATCTTGCGCAGCACCTCCAGCGCAATTTCGTGCTTCGCAAACGACAGAAATCCGTATCCGCGCGACTGGCCCAAGGGATTGCCGAACGAGGGACGCGATTCGCGCATCACACGACACTCCTTCGGTTTGCGTGAGGTAAATTTCATGATCATCTGGCGCAGATCGTCGTTCGTGTACGTCAGCGGCAGATTGTGGATGGTAAGACGGTCGCGGGCAATGAAACGCTTGAAGTTTTTCAGCATCTCGTTGCTGCGCTGCTCTAGCTGTAACCGTTTCGACATGTCGGCCTTGGAAACGTCTTTCGCTGCCGGTGAACCGGCCATTATGAGGCCCTCCTTAAGCAAGTATAGGTTGCGAGAATCTTTTGCACGCTTCTCCTGCTTAGCCTTCTCGCGATCTTTGATGTCCTTCTTGCGTAGCGCGGGCATAATTTCCACAAACTGGTCCTGTACCTGCAGTTTCAACGTTTGACGACAACTGAGTGCAGCCGAGTCTTTTAGCTTGAAAATAACAAACGCCGTTCCTTTCGAGTGTCCCGAGATGCGTTCCCGGTTGATGATCGCCTGCTCCACAATGCCAAACTGCGACATTATCTCCTTCAGCTGATGTGCTTCGACGTCGTATGGTAGATTTTTTACGAACACCGAACGACCCTCCTCGACTTCGTTGTGAATTTTTTCCTTTTTTATAGAGCCTTTCAGACCTTTCGGAGGCTTTTCATCATCATCGTCGCCTTCGTCGTACCCATCATCATCGCCATCATCGTCCTCATCATTATCATCTCCATCTTCTTCCGTTTCGTCCTCGTCGTCCATATCTTCATCATCATCCTCATCATCATCGTCTTCATCCTCATCATCTTCATCATCATCATCATCATCGTCGTCGTCCTCAATTTTTACTGCATCTTCCTCTTTGATTGGCTCTGTTTTAATTTGTTCCGATTTTACCCTCGAGTAATCCGCTTTATCCTTCGCGTAGTGCACCTCGATTTTTCTACCCATGTAAATATGACCGTTCATTTCGTTCACTGCCTGGTCGGATTCCTCTTTCTGCGAGTATTGCAGAAACGCACAACCAACCAATTTTCCATCTGGCCGTTTCAGGAGGTTTACATCCTCGATGGTGCCGAATCGTTCGAATTCCTTTCGCAGCTTCTCCTCTGTGATTTTGTACGACAAATTACGCACTATTACCCGGCATTGCCGATGGAAGTAGACACGGCTTCGTCGACGCAATTCACCCTTGCTGAACTTTGGCATTCCTTTCGCTACGTTGACCCTATTATCGCTTCGAGACATGGCGCATACAGGAATTAACGTGTGAACAGATGAAACCAATAAACTAGGAACTACAATCGATATCGTGTTTTGGGTGAAACATACGATCAGCAACGAGAACGTGTGAAGCACGTTGTACGATGGTTTGTTTTGGAGTTTTGAAAACTGTCAAAATAGTCCGGTATTTTTACACAAGGTTGATAGAGGAAAGCTAGCCGATTATTAGCGAAGGTGTATAGTGAAGTAAACAAAATCAGGACTCGAAACATATTCTAGGCAATGGAATCAAAGCAAGCGCAGGACAGTAACAACATGAACCGAATCATAGTGAGCTACTTGCACGGCCGGTATCTAATATTCGACGCTGAGGGTAAACTCAAAGGCAAAGCCAAATGCATATAATGTCCCAGTAAATGCTGTTCCTCTTGTATCGTGCGTTTTAGATTATCTGAAACTACGCTTCGATCACAGAATAGTGGGTAATTTGATTGGGGTACCCACGTCACATCCCAGGAACGTGAATCAACAAGGACTGCCAGCCGTGCTGTCGGCGTATGAATTGAAACTACTTCTCCAGCGTGAAGTCGTACAACTTTTGGACGGGCAGAAGTCGCTGCTCACAGAACCATCCGAAGCAAATGTACAGCTCTACCGTACTATGGTGGAACGGCAAAAACAGGAACTTCAAATACCGGCCATCGAAAAACGGCTGGAAGCCTTCCGTAAGCATTTACCTCGTATCGTTGAAGGAAAGCGCAGAAAGCTGCTCAAATCGGGCGTAAAAGAGGAAGGTAATTTTGCACCAGATTCACCATGTGCCGCGGCATGAAATCATGAATGTTATTCTACATATATATCTAGATATTAAAATTAGCGGAGACCAGCTGCTTGAAGAGGAAAGGATAAGAATAAGCCAGGAGAAGTTCGATGCAATGGTCCAGATTCCACTCAAACATCCTCTCCCGCTAGGTAAGCAAGAAGCTACTCTCTGTCTGACCCTCTGATAAATGCAATAACAGAGGTTCGTTTTACAGATTTTTCAGCTACATCGCTTCATTTGAACCCAGAAGAGGAAGTAAAATATGTTGTGTTTGAGAGTCTGTGGAACCGAGGAGGTTTCATAACCACTGGCGATGCGTTTGGCTGTGATTTCTTGCTTTATCCCGGTGACCCTATGTACTTTCACGCATCGCACATGGTGCACGTGCTAAAGCGTGGTTCTTCTCAACGACTGGATGTCAACTATCTGGTTCGGGTATGCCGATTATCGGTAGTTGTGAATAAGTTATGCGTGCTTGCATATGTTGATGAGCTTACCAACGAAGTGCACTTCGAAACCATCGAATGGGAAGGCAATACTAATAAAGCGGACAATTTTTGAGTTTTGGTATTCACCTTATATTGCCGTAATATTTTAATCTACTTAGTCGCGTAACAACACCACCAACATCTTACTGCACTTCGCTGGCAATGTGCTCCTTCCGTTTCTCTTTACCCAGGAGGATGGCTTTTGTGAACAACCTGCAATACAATTCGATTGCGGCCGGTGTGTCATCGTTACCTGGCACGGGATAGGTGATTAAGTTCGGATTGCAATTTGTGTCCACGATGCCGATCGTCGGGATATTCATCTTGGCTGCGTCACGCACGGCCGTATGCATATCCAGCACATTATTCATGGTGTTAAGGAATATACACAAATCCGGTAGACGTGTGACGGCTCCGAACTGGACCTTCGAGTTGGTAAACACACCGCCACGCCAGTAGCGCGTGTGTGCGTATTCCCCACACTCCTTGGCCGTTTGTTCCACTCGGTGTGCGTTGAGTGCGTTTCGATTAAAGAACAGTATGATTCCATCGCGATATGCAACGTGGGCTGCGATGTTGAGGGCTCCCCGCAAATACTTGACCGTCTTGTCCAGATCGATAATACAGTGGCCCAAACGGCTCCCGTACAAGTAGCCCTTCATGCTGTCGTTCAGTGTTCCTTCCTTGTGGCCGAGGTGAACTCGCGCCTTGAAGAGGTCTTCCACCGTGAACAATGTGTGAACACCGAAGTAGTCGGGATGGTTGAGAACGTCGGAACCTGAGAAAATAGAGGAATGGAAGATTTCGCGTAAAATGTTCGTCAACATGCCTTAAAACATTGAGTGCAACCTTTACTCGAGGCGACCAGGTGTTGCGGTTCCGGCATGGCTGCTGTAGACATCAGTCGGGGTAAACCTGCAACAAAACAAACCGTGATGTAATGAGGCCGGCTTCATGCTACATTCCGGTGATCTACAACTTTACATACCGAGGGCAAAAACTCTTCGCGATAGCATCATTGAACGAAATTAGCGGTATGCTTAGAGACAATTTAAATGCAGAAACTTTATGCACGAACAAGGAAAATACTCGTTTTTGGGATGTGTAATGCGCGATCACGAAAAATCCTCTCGCACGCTGTTTGTTGACAATTTTTTTCAATGACAGCCAGCAGGTCCTAATACAAGGTTTATACAGTTTTAGAACATTTTCAAATAATCCAAAAGTGTCGTTGGATACAATCCTGCTTGTTGTTATGCAAATTAGTAGCTCCTACCGTCAGAGTAATCTGCGAACATATTTAAATTGTTTGTTTTGTGGGGGACAATTCTGCTTCTTGGTTTGATATCATTTGCGTTTCGTTTCTCGTACAAAGACAAACATTTAACTCAACTGAATGTAGACTCTATGAGGAGGATTGGAAAGAAGACAGCAATTGAAAATTGGAAAGAAGACAGCATACCTCACATAATTTTGAACAAATTGAGCTTATATTTCTAAATCGCCACCTTCCAGAAACACAACTTCCTATCAGAAGCAGCCACAACGTAGGGTAGCTGGTAGTGCCAGCAAAGCCCACCGTACAAAAGCAGTTTCGCCTCGATCTGTGGCAGTTTGTTTTTCATATGAATCACCTTCAGCGTTGCATTTGGCCGACCAATACTGGCGACCACTTGCTCCGATTGGGGTGCAAACTTTACCACATGGCCACACTCGTCATGCAGCGGTTTATTTTCAATCGGCCACCCTGGGTTCTTTAAATCCCAGAAGAAAATGTTGCCCCGTGCCATTGCAGCGACGTACGCGGAATTGCTTAAACTCCAGTCGGCATAGCTGAGCGGGTTCGTATCTGTCTCCACCGACAGCATGGAGGTTTTCAGGTGAATCTTGTACAGATGCAGGACGCCACTCTTTTCAGCGATCAGCAAATGTCCCGACTCCTCTGGGTGCCACTTGGCCGATAGCACGGCCGAGCCGAAGAAGAAGCTTGGACCCTGCTTGTAGGACTCCTTGCACTTCCACAGTACGCAGCTGTTGTCGTCGCTGCATGATGCCAGGTATTCCCCGTCCGGATCCCAGCTAACGTGATTCACGTACGAACGATGGCCTTCCAATAGCTGCACGGTATCGCTCTGATCGAGATCGCTTTGGAAAATGCGAATCTTATAGTCGGAACCGGCGCTAGCTAGCACAATCGCCTTCGGCAACACTGCAAGTGATGTTTCTGGGGCAAATGCTACGGAGAGCGGTCTACTGGTATGATGAATCTCTTTTAGCTGATTCCATTCGAAGGATTCGGTTTCATTTTCCTCCTAAAAATCAACAAGAGTGGATATAACACAGGAGAGTTCAAACCTTTATAAACGGAAATTCCTACCGGAAAGCGAACGCTTCCAAGCACCAGTTTATCCATCAGTGCAACGCACAACAGATTCTGCGACCACTCGTAGGACGACAGTTCGAATGTGATGATTTGCTCTGTGAACGAAATGGTGTGCGTCGGTGGAGATCCTTTCGCGTCCATGGTAGTAATGTTTTCGGCAGAAATCAAACGACAAAGGAAAGATATGTTTGCGATCAAGGCAGCTGCAGGCAAGCAAAACACGAATCAATTTCTTCCGCGCAATGCCGGTACTTTTGACAGCCGTGCCTTTGTCAATATTGAACAAGGTTACTACAACCACAAGAAGAAATGCTGTGAGCTATTGTAATCCGAAAGGGGACAATTATTAAATCGCACAATAAAAAGGCACATTTGGGAACGGTAAACATCGAGCCACAAATTTCGACGAAGCTTTCCACAACGGAAAATTTAACATAACACTGGTTTTGCGAGAAAAAGGTATGAAACGATCTCCCTTGTGTCAAAATCGTTTGACGTTCGTACTTCTATCAACCACCCCGCGGCAATGAGCCGAGCAGATGTCGCTGAGAAGAAGAGGAAGAAAATTTCGCAGCGCGAGGCCGACCGCGTTTACAGAAATCTGTAAAATTCGCATTGTGCATTTTCCCTATAAAAGACAATAAATTCACGGTTTCCTATTTCCCGGAGCATTTCGCGGATTACCAACCATATGCAATGACAAACTGGTGACGGCTTGACGGGAGCATTACGACGGAAGGTAAGTTTCGTGTTGACGAACAAACAAACGAAATTGAGGCACGTTTCCCCGTGACATCCCGACATGCAGTGGTGTGCGGCACGCTGGAGTAACCGATCACTGATGTCCTTTCCGGTGGGTGAACGCCCCAGGAAGCGACCCTTAGCGAAGAAAAAGTGCATATTGCATCATGTAGCGCAAGTGAAATTGTCGTAGTAGGAGCTACACCAAACATCCCCGATCTAGTCGGTATTGTACTGTGCGCTTTCCTTCTTTTGTTTCCTTCTGTTGTTCTGCGTAGTATCCTTTGCAAAGTTTTGAGCCCCTGTGCATGTTTTTTTTTCGTATCCCACTCCAGATCGAATCGGCGTAACTCGGTGCAGCACATACACAAGCTGGCTGGCTGCCTGCAGAGTGCCGATAGTAGCGCGTTACCCAGTATTGCACAGTGACCGTCAGGATGGAGATCAGCCACGAGGTGGTACAACTAGCCAACGAGCTGGCTCAGGCAGTTAAAATCACCATGGATCCAGAAGCACCGCAACAGGCGCGAATGGACGCATACGTTGCATGTGAGCGGTAGGTAGCGATAGCATATAGTGTGTGAGTGTGTGAGAAAGAGAGCGAGAGAGCAATGATGGGATGGGTGTGTGCGTAAATTGCATCACGATTATACTGATGCATGGCTTCTCGATTCGCAGGTTCAAGGATGTGTCACCGCTATGTGCGCAGGCCGGTCTGTCACTGGTGACCGGCAACTACCCACCGATCGTACGCCATTTCGGTCTACAGCTGATTGAACACACCATCAAGTTCAACTGGAACAGCATCTCGCAGCAGGAGAAAATATTCATCAAGGAGCATGCCATGAAGTTGCTGAATGGGGGCGTGGGAGAGGCACAGGATCAAACAATCGCTCACATCAAGGACGGCGTGTCGCGCATCATCGTGGAAATGATCAAGCGCGAGTGGCCACAGCAGTGGACGACCTTGTTGGTTGAGCTAAGCGATGCGTGCGCACAGGGTATGGCCCAGACGGAGCTGGTGCTACTCGTGTTCCTGCGGCTAGTTGAAGACGTCGCGCTGCTGCAGACAATCGAATCAAACCAGCGCCGAAAGGACATCTACCAGGCGTTAACGGTCAACATGTCGGAGATCTTCAACTTCTTCCTCCGGCTGATCGAGCTGCACGTGGGTGAGTTCCGGAGCGCGACGGCCGTCAGTGACAAGCACAAGGCGAACGGGCACAGCCGAGTTGTGCAGGTGGCACTGCAAACGCTAACCGGTTTCGTCGAGTGGGTCTCGATTAACCACATCATGGCGTCAAACGGGCGGCTGCTTCAGATCCTGTGCATACTGCTGATGGATGTCGAGTTTCAGCAACCGGCCGCCGAATGTCTCGGCCAGATCGCGAACCGGCGCGGACAGCTAAAGGATCGTAAACCGCTGCTGTTGCTGTTCGAGGACGCACCGGTCGACCACTACTACCAGGCGGCAACGCAAACCGACCGTCTCGGCACGGAGGCGTACTATCAGTTCCAGAAGAAGCTCGTTCATGTGCTGAGTGGGCTGACCGCGCAGTTAACCGCGCTCTGGGGCAAGGAAGAGTGTCAGCCCGTGCGGCCCCAGTGTCTCGCCACCTTCCTCGGCACGGTGCTGATCTTTACGCGGCACGCCAGCTACAGCCTGGCGCATCCGGCCGCCCTAATCTGGACGAGCCTGCTGAAGCACGAGCAAATCGCAAAGGAGCCACTGGTGCTCGAGTACATTCCGAAGATAATCGAGGTGATCGGACCGAAGATCGTGAAGGTAAACTATCCGGGGACGCGCCCGACCACCATCACGATGCACCCGCAAACGTTCGCCAGCCTCGACTACGACGGCGAGGAAGAGTGGCGTTTTTCTTCCGCTGCCGGACGGACTTTCTGGAAATCTTCCGCCAAGCGACGCTGATCGCACCGCTCGTGACGTTTTCGTACTGTGAACATTGGTTGAGCGCACGGCTGCAGAAGACAGCAACGACCGAGCGGAATGCCGGTTGCTGCAGCGTGACCGATCCGATCTATCTCGAGTGGGACGCACTGACGAACGTGCTGGACGGGGTGCTGTCACGCATCCTCATGGTAACGGAGCGGCCATCGGTGGCGGCCGGATTGCGTCTGCTCGAGGAGTGCCTGAAGGTGGAATCGACCGATCCGCTCATCCTGTCCGTCCTGCTGTCCTGCATATCGTCGCTGTTTGTCTTTCTCAGCATGTCCTCGTGCCAGATAACGGCGGCGAACTGTGTTGCCATGACGGGGGTGCAGCTGTTGCCGCGCGTGCTGGAGAAGATCTTCGCGTCGCTCGTGTTTCAGGAGGCGGGCGAAACGCGCCACACGCGCACGGTGGCGGTAAAAAATCTGCGCCGCCATGCGGCCGCCCTGATGGTGAAGATTGCGCACAAGTACCCGCTGCTGCTGCTGCCGATCTTCGATCAGATCAACACGAGCGTGAAAAACCTGATGCTACAGCCGGACCGGTTGAGCAAGGTGGAGCAGGTGACGCTGCTCGAGGCGCTGCTGCTCATCTCGAACCATTTCTGTGACTTCGAGCGGCAGAGTGGCTTCGTGGCGGAGGTGATCCGCGAGGGAGTGTCAATCTGGGGCGGGATGCTGGTGCCGGTGGTGAAAAGTGCGCACACGTTCATCGAGTTCGTCGGGCTGAGCAAACCGGCGATCGAACCGTTCGCGACCACGGTCGAGGATCCGTACAACGTGAACCGGCGGCAGCTGAACTACGCGCTCAATCTCGTGCTGGGCGTGATCAAGCGCTGCTCTTGGCCAGACGATCCGGATCGGTGTTCGCGCGGTGGCTTTGTGGTGGCCCTGACCGAGTCCGGTAATCCAATCTGCCGGAATCCGGCCACATCGCATGTGGTACCACTGTTGCCGCACATCCTGTCGCTGATGCGCTGCCTAAATGAGCTGTGGAAACCGGACGCCCTGCAGTCGTTCTCGGACTCGTTCCGCAACGCGAACGGTATGCAGGAGAGCGAGAAGCGCCAGCTGCTGGGCGTGTCACCGGTGCTGCAGGATCCGCTCGATCCGGCGCAGAAGCTACCCCCGACCGCTTTCGGGCGGATGCAGACGTTCCTGTCGAACGTGTTCGAGCACTGCTACCACATGATGGGATCGGCCGGACCATCGCTCGGGCGCGATCTGTACGCGCTGCCCGGGATCGCGAACGCCATCGTCGGCAGCGTGTTCGCTAGCCTCGAGTACGTGCCCGACTTCCGGCTGCGAACGATCGTGCGCGTGTTTCTCAAACCATTCATCTACTCGTGCCCGCCCGTCTTTCACGAGCCCGTTCTGCTGCCAATCTTTGCCCATTTCGTCCCGTTCAGTAGGTGTTTTCCCTCGCTCGAGACATCCGGTTTCGGCAGCCCGATTTAACATATGCTTTCTCGCACTCTCTCTCCGCAGTGCTGACAAGACTGGGCCGTCAGTGGCACTACATCACGTCACTGTACGAGTCGGGCACACTCGGCGAGGATGTGAGCGACACGCAGGAGGTACTGGAGGACATGCTCAACCGGACGCTCACGCGCGAGTACATCGATGTGCTGAAGGTGGCGCTGGTCGGCAGCACGATCGATCCGACCGTCGCTACGTCGGCGGACGCCACGATGGCCGGTGGCATGGATCATGACGATCAGAGCATGGACGGTACACCGCAGGCCCTGACGCGTGCCGCACAGTCCGCCATGACGTCCGAGGTCATTAGCGATTTGGGCGGCAAGCT
>JXXA01003081.1:0-13730 GCA_000956255.1 Anopheles punctulatus | reverse complement strand
AAATCCACATCATTGCTTCGGATATTATTGATAGTATAAAAGCTTCGTTGGAATCACATTTCATCGGCATTGTTTGGTGTAAAGGGAGCTTCCTTCGAAAGCAACTTGCTTTTAGCTACACGACCGCAGTTTCACCCAATTATCAACTGACACACACACACATAACCATGTTCCGTTTTGGGGTATTTCGTTTTGCTGGTTTACTGCCGAAGGCCACCGAAGTTGGTCTGCTTTCCTATCCTTCCTTCCGACCGCGACTGTCCGGTTTCATTTTCGCGGCCCCCGCTTATTATTTGCGGAAGATTGCGCGTGCACGTGAACGTGCAGTGCCGCGGTGCGCGACCAATAGCGCGCTACACATCCGCAAAGGAAATGTAAATATACGCGGTCGGTGCTGCCAATGAAGCCGCAGCGACCAAGCGAACGCACATTCGCACGCCGGGCGCGCTTTCGTTTCGTTTCGTTGGTGGCTGGTGCTGGAGCACGCGAAGGCGATGAGTTTTTGTTGTTGTTGTTCTTATTACCAACATCGCCTCCTGCCTCGTTCCACTGTTTTGGTGTGTGTGTATACTTTGTACCACGATAAGAATAAGATTGGGTGGCTCACTTCGTGCGTAACACATACGGCCGATCGTGGAGTTTGCTGATAATGGGTGAGATGCGTCCACCGACGAACTGGGCAGCGTGGAGTGCGGTAGACCCGCAAGGAAGGGGAAAGCAAAAAGGTTGTGATTTTTGAGACGTTTACGCGAACGATGACGCGCTCCCGTTTGATCGCTCGCTGCGCCCATGACTGGCGCTTTCGCTGGTGGTCGGGGAGCGCGTCTGATAGGTTGGTTTGCGTTGGGACGAAAGTAAGTGATCCATTTTCAGTTGTGACTCCTCGTCGTGTGTGTGCAGTATCCGCGGGGTGTGTTATTTTTGGACGCCACGCGAGTTACTGCGAGACTGTTGCCGGGTCTGTTTGCAGGCGACGGTCAATTGTGGCTCCAAAACATTATTTCCCATCTTTCCTCTCCTTCACCTCTGCTCCACTGCTCCTGGTGGTTGGTGATCGAGATGGAGAAGTTGAATGAATTTCACTACGATACTGGAAGACTACACAGTGGACAGCTAAACTTAAAAATTTTATCATATATAATTGATTTTAGTATTATCATAAACAAAATAGATCTTTTCTTAATTGCGTAATGATTTTTTCAATAAGCGTAGGTCGAAGTTTTATGTATAAGGATTTTAGATTCAAAACTAATGAATCCAAGTAAGGAATTAAATAACTATACTAAATACAATTTTATAAGACATGTGAAAGTGTAAATATAGCTTCTACATGAATTTTATTGTTTTTTTTTGTTTTAACCAACGTAATCTCCCATGCTTTATAGTTTAACCAAAGGGGCTTTATTTCAATTGTTTCATTTTTGGTGACAATAGTTGATTTATTTTTGGAGAATAAATTGTATTATGGATGAATGTTGGTCTAGAAAATTAAATTTATAACAAAAAAATAAAACCTTATTGATTGATTAGTGAGTGTCACGAATCAAATGGCACTTATATGTTCGTTTGCCACAACATTTCCGGCACTCTTGAAGAAGGTACGAACCAACTGTGCCCGATGAGATCACGCCATACAAGTACGAAAAGCTGTTGCTTTTGCCGGTGCGGAGGCGAGACCCGCCGAGGTTAGCCGTCGTTCGACTCGTCATGTCGCACACGAGATGAAGTCAAGAATGTTTGCCCCCGATCGTGCACTTCCTGCACTGTGTCCACAACGATCATTCATCTCTGGTGTAAAGTCATAGACACCAGGCATCTCGCATGACTCAACCACTCTTGCTCCTCCAGCGAACGGGAACGGTGTGAAAACAAAAGCACCCTCCGCTAGCCGGGGGAGAGGTTCAAGGGCAGCTAGGAGGATCGCGTTTTTTTTTGTTTTGATCGTCAACGCAGCGATTGCCTTCGATCGTTGCCAGCGTCAGCAGTGAGCGCGGTAGCGCGTTGGCGATCTGCCGAGCAAAGAAAGCGCGTCAAGAATGTCGTTCGTCCTTCGATCCTTGTTGCGCTTGCGAGAAGCAAGTTTTTTTTTAAGTGTGTCCCGTTGGCGCACGCTGTACTTCTGCATATGCGTTGGTTGAAGAAAATCACGTCAGAGGGGGGCTGCAAAACCAATCCCCGAGCATGTCGCGTCGTTTGCCAAGCATCGATCGTTCGCCGTTCGCGGGTGACGGATTTTGTGTGACGCGGTGCGGTTTAGTGTCGGTTCGCGTCTTCGACGGAGCGGACAGGCTGTGGATTCGGTGGATTTGCGTTGCGCTGGTCGTTGTTTGTTGTCGTACGGAGCAGAGGGTGGCGAATTTCGTTCAAGTGTTGTTTATAATTGCAGTGAACAGTTTTGGATAGCGAAAGCGACTGGACTGTTTTGGACATTTGTTTCGATCAGGCTGCTGCTTGACATCCTGCAACTTCGAGTAGCAAACCGCTGGTAGTTCGATCACGCCGACACGGACCACTTGAAGACACAAGTTCGTTTCTGTGTTTTCATCGTTACTTAATCCCAAACTTGAGGCCTGCGGGGATTGCATAATTTCTTCGCCGTGTTGTGATCGTGTTGGGGCAAAACTTACCCGCTCAACGGTGCGTTCATGTGTTGAGGTGCGACCGAGGCGTGTGGAGTGAGAAAGTAAAAATAAATTCTAATTCAACTTGGTGCACAACTAACCCCAAGCCGCCGCCAAGCGTCGTACAAGTTTCCACCAGTAGGCAGCAGGCAGTGGTGCGTCGAGGTGGTTTTTTTTGTACGACTAAACTGTCATTAAGTGACTCCAGTGCTCGCGTGTGTGGTGGGTTCTAGTATAGTTGGATTTTTTGCTCGGCCGACGTAGCAAGGAAGTGCGTCACAAAGTTGCTACTTTCCGCCGCCGCTGTTACGCACGCACAACACCACCTCCCGCCAGTGAACGAGGTGGTCGCTGTTAGACGGAGGAAAATTTGGCGATAATAATAGAAGCCCGATTCCCGAACAAACACAGCCACCCACTGCTGTTTGTGTGCATGCGTGCCGTGTATAGGGCGAAGGCGCGCTTGGCCTTTGGTGTGCTCGGTGTTGTGAAACAGCCCCTCAGCAACAAGCGACTGAGTCGGTGTTTTCTTTGCATGCGTTTGCCTTAATGTTCTGAATGCGTGAATTTTGCCCCGCAGGTCGTTAGATGTGAAAAGTTGTACTCTTTTTTTTCTGAGTGTGTGAACGCGCGCGCGCTCGCCTCTTGTGTTGTTCTTGGGGGAGTGTGAAGCAAACCCCAAAGAGCTTTGCGTAGCGCCGATCTTCCGAAAGGTGTAAGGAACTTAAAAAAAAAACACACACACACAACTGCCGCCAAAATGACCAGCACGCTGTGCTACATTTCCTCGTCGACGCTAACGCAGTCCTGGCCGGCGAAGGAGGAGGGCTACGGTGGTGAGTATTATCGACAATGCAACAGGTTGCGAGTAAAATCGGGGAAGGGGAAAGCACACGCAAAGTGACAAAGTCAGACAAATTCCCCGCTGGTTACACCAGTGTTTTTTTGCTTTTGATTTTCGAATTTCATTCCTGGTTTGAGCGTGTTCGGAGGAAGGTTGATTTGGGCCGTGCAGTTCGTTGACGTTTTTCGCAAAGGTTTCATTCAACTCACAGTTCCTCGATAGTTTTAAAATCGATGTCTTAAAATAGTTTTTGGGAGGAAAATAGTTTGATGTAACTATTGAGCTCGAGCTCTCGATGAAAAGAAAAGTGATAGATTACCGGCATTAGGGAACAATAGGGAAATAGTAGTGAAATACCACTAACACATCTAAAGATAGTCCATGTATGGAAGTAACTTAACAAATAACTCAGCGTCTGGGTAGTGATAAAGTGTTTTATGGTTTTCATTTTTTTATTTTATTGATAATGGTGCACGTCGTAGCTATATTTTTCTCTGTCTCCCTCTCGTAGCTTGTGCACTGTTTGCATTATTGTAAAGCTTGAAATCATCTTCGCCACTCTCATTGTGACCTCATTTACAGTCTCGCAACGATACACCCGTAGTTGCGGCGACATTTAAGCAGCCGTTTTTATGGGCTAAACGAGAGTACCATAATAAGGACCTCTCGAGGTGTACCCTCGGTCGTTATTGTGTCTGGTCCTCGTTCAAATCGAATGACCATTTGATGGGGTGATATTCACAGACGCAAAGGCATCTTCTTTAATAAGATGCATCTTGATTTCTCCTTCAAAAGTCTAAGCTGTCGCAGTCGTTACGCAGTTCAGCCTGGGTGGAGGATCGGTGAAATGAAAGAAAAGGGTCTGTCACGGGCGGCTCCTGTAGGGGATTTTTTTACGATCATTGGATCGTAAAAACTGCGCCCAAATGGCCGATTGAGTGAACGGGTGAGTGTTATATTTTTCTGTAATATTTTTTGTGCAGAACAAATATTTCTCAACTGGACAACTGGATATATATTTTTTATATTTTTTCCTCGAATCCTTTTCTTTCAATTTTACGTTATAATATACAGGAAATGAAAATATTGAGACGTGAAATGCTATTGGAATTGTGGTTACCAGTAATTTTGATTTCATGGTGAATCTCATTAAATTGTTAAAATATTTTTTGTTTAAACATGAGAGAGTTAGTTTTAATACAGAGTCATACAAATTGTCTTTTGATTCTTAACGTTATGTCTCGAACTGCACTAGGCACTAAAAAACAATGATCAATAGTATCGCACCGTGAGTTTATGATAATCTTTTTCGTATACTGCACATTTTGATTGGTGAAGGGGTTCGCATAAGCCCCATGCTGAAACTCTTATCGTGCTTACTTTATTTTTCTTTGCGCTAAACTCCAGTCACCGGTCAGTCGTGCTGCCGCAACGTTTCGCTTCATTCTAACGACGTGAGGTGGATGCGAACGTATCGTTACAGTAAAGTAGGATATTTGCGACGTGATTATTCGCCAACCAGCCGAACCGACCGAACGAACGACGACGCCGCCGACGATTTCGTCTACGGCGTGAAGGTGATGAACCCACACCTCCACTTCCCCTCCTTCCCTACGGGTGATCGCGCCGGGAAGGGTAGAGGTTAGAATTTTGGGATGCAAATTAGCTGCAAGTAAAAGTGTGTTATGGTTGGCAACGAGTGCTGGGTTGCTGCGGTAGGGAGAATAGCCGGTTGATGGGATGGCAAGGCGCTCTTCGCGCTTGCTCCCGATTGGGTGGTGCTAACCCCGTCCATTGACATGGCGGAGCGGCACATTTGGCGTGTATGAGTGAGACCATTGCCAGCCCCGGGCGGCGGGAAAACAAATTGTGCTGTTGCAATATCGAACGTCTTTGCGGGGCGGGTGGGTTAGGTGCAAAATGTGCTTGTGTATCTTCTTCAAACCGGTGGAGATTCGACCACCATACCAATCATTTCGGTCAGGATCTTCCATTCTGTGCGCCGATTTGGAGCTGGTGGTGCGCCTTTGTTGCTGGTTGTTAGCTTCTGTCGCGGGGTTTTCGAGGACGGCGAGAAGGGAACGTATCAGCATTAACTTTATCTTCCACCGGCGGGGTCTCGCGCGTTGTGATTGTATTGTTTATTTTTCTGTCTGGCGCAAGGGTGGGGTGCTTGAGGTTTGGTGCTGTCTGGAACTACTCGATCGGAGTTGGGAAAAAGAGAGTAAAACATAAAAAATCTGTTTTGCTTTTGAGAGGTCATTGGATTTTCGTGCGAATCATGCACATCCAAGGAACCAGGGGATGGGCGTGGGAAAATGGGGTGCCACTTTTTCCTCAGGATAAGGGCACCACGAGGGCCTGTGGATTGCCACAAAGTTGTAAAGTTGTGTTTTCTCCACCATCGTCTCGCCGTTGCTGCCCGGCGGGTGCGTCGTTGATACGAGTCCGTCTGGCAGGTTCGATTTTATGTTTCATTTTTAGAAATGCCCTCGGTTGATTTTGGGACAGGTTTGGAGCACGCGGGCTCCAGTGGAAAACTGGTCCATCTCGGGGGTGTTTTTTTTTCTTTTGCTCGTGGAAGACGGTAGACTAGGTATCAGTTGATGTAAGTGGAATAAAGTAAAAGTTTAAACAACCAGATAGGGTTGTTGTAGAGATTTTTTGCATGCAAATTTCATCTAAAATGATAATATGACGATGAAAGTTTTGATAATACTACGAAAATATATGAAAATAAATATCAGGTACCCTAAATAATATCAGCTACGTTTTTGAAATTTTATCAAAATTTCTTCCATAGTGGTTCTAATTATAATTATATAAATCAAAAACATAAATGAAGAAATTCAGTTAAAAAATTACAAAAATTAATTATTATATTTTTACATTTTCGTACCTGAAAGCTTTACCCGATTTCCCTCATAAAAATCAACTCGCTGGTAATTTATCTGAAAAAAATCTAGCACTCGAGAAACATGGAAAGTAAAGCAGCAACCAATGAGGGCCAATCACGCGAATGGGATTTGAAATGGCACCGGGATTTTCAACAGAACGGACAGTATTTTCATCCCCCGATAGATTCTGCTGGAGTCGATACCTGTGAACTGTCGATAGTGCTAAGTGTATCATTCACTGGCAGTGTCCATTCGGTCGTGGAACGGAGCAGCAACCGTAAAGAGATTGCACAAATGTGAGCATGAGAAATTGCACAAGTGTGAGCAGCCCAGCAGCTGCACTGCTGCCTCAAGGAAAGGGAAGCAAAACGAGGGAAAGCAGACGCGCGCTTTGGCTTGGTTTGGTCTGAATTGTCCTCCGTTCCCGGTGATGCATGACGTCGTCGTTGTCGTCGTCGTCCACCCGTCGGGTCCAAAAAATGTGACACTCTTAACCGGTGTGCCGATGGATGCTGGAGGTGGCGCGCGATGCTCAACCGTGTCTAGACGGATAAAGAAACCAGAGAACCGGAAATACTTTATTGAATTACATTCGCCTGCGTCTCGCCGGCATCTCCCTTGCTCCCGTTTGGGCGGTTGCTGAGCGTGGTTTCATTTCTTGCTTTCCGACCATGTTCGTCTTACTTGTGTTTCAAATGCCCCCTTTCTAGACATGGCGCGCGTCCTGTGTCTTGAACGGAAGTTTGTCTTTCGCTTCAATTTGTCTCTCTTGCGCTTGGTTCTTGATGTTGTGTTTTTTTTATTGTCGCTGCATTCATTTTGTCTCCCGCGTTTGGGTAGCGTGTGAAGGAAGGGTTTTCTTGTTTCGTTTGCGTCTTGTTTGATATTTTGACTCACCTGCACAGCTGCTCACTGTTCACTGGGTTTACGGTGGTTTATTATTGGTTTTTTGTTACTTGATTCAATAAAAATGGTACATTACAATGTTAAGAAATACGGATGCTTAATGTGCATCCTTGCGTCGGCAAAACTGGGTAATACGCGCCAAATTGATTGGCCTGTCGCTTAGGATACTGTTCGATTGCTCCGAGCACAATTTTCTAGCTTTACGCCCAATCCTATAATCCCCCAACATATCCCAGCGGCTCGTGGGTGAATGTCAAGCGGAAAGCATATTTATTTCTTCCTTCCCGCAAACAAATCAACGATACAAGCCGCCAACGGCTTGCGCGTGAGAGAGTAGGCGCGAAAAAGGCAGTGAGTGTCTGCCACCACCCACACGGCAACAGGAAAAGCTCCTACCGTGATCCCACGGATTTTCTTACCGGGTGCGGAGGGTTTCCTCTCCTTTCGTCTCGCTGCTCCTTGCAGTGCGGTGTGTTCGCGCGCGTGGTTTTTGATCACTTTTTGCTCTCATTTCGAAAGCATACACACCGTCTTGGGTTTTAACGCGTGGGTTTCTGGATGATCGGCATCGCCACCGGTCGGCCAGCGAGGCGATAAGCGTGGGAGCGAAATGAACCCCTAGCTGCACGCACGTAGACTTCGTTAAGTAGTGCGACTGGCTGGGGCGCACGTTTCCAGTTTTACTTACCCCACACGCAGCTTCGCGTCAGGATGTTATCAAGGTTGTCGTGTGTGCGAAAGTTTCGTTTTTATTTGTTGAGCAGGGTAGCGCGATAGTTGACAGGTTGGAGGAAGCCGGAACAAGATGATAGTTAAATACAAATCAATAAATAAATATTCAATTACCAAAGGTTGCAGGCTATACTTTTTCACCAATTTAATATCGAATCGAACTGTCCGCCCGCTAAATATTGCGAACGACATACATGATGCTAGGGTTGTTTTCGGGTCCCTTATGGTTGCTTTTGCTGCAAAAACTGGTAGGTTTTTTTTGTCTTACACAGCTGGCCATGCTTTTATTCGACGACGACGTAATCTATGGAAGTGTTCGTAAATCATCTCTTACGCTGCCTCTGTTGCTCTAACTCTAGATGGAGGCGTTTTGTTTGGGCGGTATAATAAGGCAAAGAATGGCTTCTGCAGAAGTCGAATCCATTTCGGGTACCGATAATCGCTACGGGCGCTCGCGGGACACCAGTTTCTCGTTGTCGACGGGTGGTGGTTTGCTGTTACTTTGTCAAAGCCCACATGCTGCACTCAACACTCTGAACGAAGTGCACAGCAGGGCTTTAAATTCAACAGTTGCTGCTGTTCGCTACAGCTGATGGGTCTTGAAAGCTGACAAAAAAGACAAAAAAAATGCGTTTAACACATTTACATGTTTTACATGTTAAAAATGCAGGATTACTATAAAACATACCCCGCAACACTAAATTACAAAATACACCATTCTGTCATCATCTCCTCAACGGCTCTTTGCCCTAATGGCGGAAATGGGGTTTGGGAAAACGAACCACCGTTTTTTTTCCCGGCTCAGTTTTTACCGTCTGGAGGTCAACGCTGCGGTCGTCACCGTCGGTCGTCGATCGCAATTTCGACATTGGTGTTGCGTTCGTTCGCACGGCCCGAACCGGGAACGGGAAATGGGGGAATGAATTATGGGGTCTATTTTTGAACCTGTGACTTCACGTCGGCCGCCTCCCACATTCACAGGCGTTGTGTGTGTGTGAAAATGAGTATGCTAAAGCACAAATCGGGGCCAGCCACACACGCACGGCGGCGGTACCGCATGCAGGCGCGCACGCATACGCTGTCTATTTCGATGAGCAGATCATATTGTGCCACCCAGCAGAGCTAGCCCCACGCCGCTCACTGCAACGGCGGACGCACCCGAGTTGCCCAATCCGGAGCTGTTTATTTCACGTGATGGAAAAAAGCGATGATTGGTACAACGCACACATTGCACATGATTCCGTTGCTGCTACAGTTCATTAGCAATGTCCACACAATCTGTTACTTGCAAATGATAGCCGCGAGATTGATCATTTCATTATGGTGCGTTGCTTTCATTAAAAAAAAGAAATTATAAACATTTCCTCCACCAAGAAGACGACTTGTAAAATGAAGTAAAAACTCTTTCACGTCTGTTTTTCTTCAGGCCTCAAAATTTTCGGCATGTTTTTAAATGGCCACCTTTAAATGGAAAAATGAAAAATAAATCAATGCTTGTACATCAGATGGTGTACCCCCTGTTGGGCCCGATCGCCGGCCGTGTTCCGGTCGCCAATTATGATGACGATGTCACCCATTACACTAAGAACCTCGCGTATAAGAAGTGAATGCTTACGCCAACCGCAGGCAAGCATCAACGGCCGGCCAATGTGCGGTGCGCAACAAAATCGTACTGCCGTCGCACGATACTAGTGTTTCCTAGGTCAGTTTTGTTGATGCCAGGAGGAAACTGTGGTTATCCGGTTGTTTGTGCGCGCGCGTGTGTGTGTGTGGCTGTGTGCATGCGAGCGCTATGTGTCGGTGTACCCCTTTCCGTTTCGACACTTATGTGCTGTTGCCTACCGCACTCTTTTGGTGTTTGCTCTCAAGTACCGGCAGCCCCTTTCGACGGGCATAAAAGTGACAGCTGGGGGAGCTTTTTTTTGCAGTACGCTGGCAAATGGCGTGAGACTTTGGTAACAAAGTTTTGTGGTGTTATTTATATTTTAAGTAATTTTTTTGTCGATGCGGGGAGAGATCTACGATTTTTTGTCGATGCACCCTGGAGATCTGCACTTTGCTCTGAATGTTGATTTAGTAAGCTTAGTATTTTATAGTTAAAAAAACGACCGTGTTTACGGTCGCGTAACAGGCGTTGGGCAATGTAAACAGTCGCAGACTGTTCGTGGGGCGTATGCTGTAGGTGTACTAACCAAACAGAATCTTGGCACACGGTGGAAAATTTATGCTTCGACTGTATCTCCCACGCTGACCGGCTGGTCGACCGGTTCACATTAACCCATGAATCAATTGTTTTGTTTGTGTTTGGTCATTTATGGATTGATTTGGTGGGTGGAAGAGAGGTGGGCAAGCGCGTAGAACATTACATGGCAAGCCATGTGTCGGTAGAATGTACCGAACTATTTAGATGAGGTAGCGTAATTCGTTATCATAATCATACATTCGGTTGAATGCATCAGTGGCGAATGAAGCATAGTTGGACAGATGATGGAGTTTTTTCGCGCGATAACATGCGATCATTAATTGTAAGAATTAGTATACATTTATTGTATCTTAGGCTGAAATGATTAGGGTAAGATTAATAAACTGTAATGTGTTTAAGCAAATTTTCTCGCAAAGACACGCAGACTGATTTGACGTTTTAAATTATGCTTAAATATTTGAGTTTTATCTGGTGAAGGTGTATTTTAATTTGTTTTTTGTGTGTTGTCTCCATATCTCCGGAGCATTTGGCTCCTCAATAAACCTTATACATACGCTTTTTGTTTTGCTTTTTTGTTTGCTGAGCCGGTGGCCATAACCTATACGTTTAAATTTTGTTGTATTTATAAATTCCTTTCCCATCCCATTTTCCAACGCTTTGTCACATCAGCTAGTGAAAGATGCATTGTAACGAACACTTTCACGAACACTATGACACATAAGAAAGCCTTTCAATTCATATCGAATCTAGCCTTCTGTAGTTTGCAGATATTTGTGTCTATTTGTTTGAAAAAGCAAGCGTTAAAAAGGCGGCTGAAATTATCGGCGCACTGAGCGCGTTCAACTTCTTCCGCTGTTTTGAAGTTCGAACTGCGCTTGAACTGTGGATTTTATTTATAGCTTTGCCAATCCACCTACGTGCATCACCGTGTGTAGAAAACTGCCTTGCTTGTGAGAGCGAGTGGAAGTTGGTCTATTTTTGTTTTTTTTGTTTTTTTTTCTGTGCAATTACTTTATCGATTTGATTTGTTGCATTAATTCGTTCGATTTTTAAGAGGATACAGGCAAGAGTAGTATCTTGACATTTTGAGTGATTCTGGTATGATTGATGCACAGTAAGACATTGATTTCGATTTTTATATTCGAAATGACTTGACTTCACTTGCAACTCCAAGACATTTATTAAGATTTCAATCATATTTTTACTTAATAACTAAATAGGTTTTCTTGTTCGTTGATTGTTCATAGAAAGTTATTTTGGATAATCTTGAAAATAAAAAAAATAGATTATACATATAATATTGTAATGTAGGCTCCGCATACACATTTCACATGAAAAGCATAATGCCTTTATTTCATAAAGCACTTTAATGTTCAGTTATTATGACCGGCGAACTCCGCTGTGTTCTCGTGGGAGACGAAAAAAAGGTACAAAGGTGCAAAGACGAACATAAGAAGATCGCATGCTGAAACAGGAAACCCCTGGGTTGTTCGGGCGGTGTTGTAATACACTAAAAATAGAGCACATCACCACATTGCGTCGGCGTGTGTCGGCGGTGGTTTTGGTTTTCGGTCGCCGAAGGTGTGGTGACGCGAATACGCCCGGATGGGACGCAGCTTACGCCCCGCCCCCCCTCTCCCCTCCTTCCACCACCACGCCGAGACATAGTGCGGTGCATTTTTAGTGCCAGCCGTTGGCGTTTCGGTCGGTGCCTTGCGATGCTGCTGCTCTTGTGAAGTTGTGCAGCATGGTGAAGTGGTCGCCACCTTCGGGTCAAACATTGGTTCGTTTGGTACGGGGGCGACCGTCGCGCTGCTGTTGCTACCTTTATTTATATTGAGCCTGCGTGGAAATTCCGCGAAGCCAAATGGCACAAATAGTTGCTCAAACACATTAGCACGCCAAGCGGACAATGCACAAATAATCACTAGCAACAAGTATTTTGCGTGTGTGGGTGAGAGAAACTGGGAGCGAATGTGGACAGAACCAGGCAGACAGCAGGCGGCATGCACGAACGCCGCGCACGTGTGTTGTGTTACCGAGAAAGCAGTTGCAATCTCGGCCTGCTTGGGAGACTGGGGGGATCGCCACCGCGGCCGAATCCGTTTCGGGAAGGGTCCGTCTGTTCCGTTTCTGGAATTCCGTTTCAGTGCGCCGACGGGTTACGGCTGCGCAGGCGATGCGGTTGACACCGACGAGCTGTGAAGCTGTTGGAATTTGCGCGCTCGGCGCGTTCGGGTCGGGGCTGGTGTGTTTGTGTGCATGCGAACGGAGATGCACGGGAAGGAAATTCCCCTTGGAACCGGTTTGCCTTGGAGCGCAGTTACGCCCGACCGGGTGAGATGGCCATGATGCAGCAAGCTGCAAACGGATGACGAATGAATAATGATGCATCGGCATATGGGGGATTGGACGGGGTGGTGTGGCACCGTCTCGAGTTCGCGCGGAAGCTGCCAGAGCTGCAGCATTGGCCGGCCGGAGACCATCATAGCGCACACATTAGTGCGCTCGACAATGAAACTAGCAGTCCTCAAACTTGCGTGTGTTTTTTTTTTTGGAATTATAAGGGCGGAGAGAGAAGGAAGAGAGGAAGATGACGAGATGTTTGCCATTTTGGAGAAGGTGACGTGTCTTTTGACCTTTCAATAGAATGACTCCACTCGGTAATGATCTTCTTCAGGCTCCAGGCTCAGGCTCCATGGTGCAAGTGCCAGGCAGATGTGGCTGAACGGCACGTGGGCTGTAGCGCTTGAGGTTTCTTTCATTTTTATACAAAAAAATACTGTTTCGACTACAGCTACTGACATCTTTCGTCCATATACCAAAGAATCACCCCCCCCCTCTAACCACACCACCGAGGTTTGGTAACATAATAGGTGTTCCGTTCACGTACGTCGCGTCAGGTCGCGCTTCGTCCAATCTCTTAAAGAAAGCCTTTCGCTTGTTTGCTGTCCGTCAGGCTCACCATCTGGTGCTCGCGTTATAGAAGTTTGCGCTAACATCGTTTCTACCGTGTGTTGGTGTGTTTTTTATGCTGTTGTTTTCTTCCCTTTGCTGCTCCGGTTGGGGGATATGCGTACAATGCGCTTTACAATGAATGGCGGCCACACGTCGGACATTGATGGGATACGATGGTCGCGTCTTCATCGATCCAGCTCGTCGTCTCGGGTTGTGCCATGATTAGCGAAATTGGCCACAACAGCTGCTCTCTTTCCGGCAGCATACACATACACACATGCACGTACATGCAAGTATTAGCGCCCTTCCGAAAGCGCTCGCTGTAGTTTCAAAATCAATCTAACGTCAACATCTGCGTCCGTGTTGCTCCATTTTTTGGTGTTGTTGTTTTTTTTTCGTCAGTAGGAGTTTTCTTAGTTGCAACGCGGACTTTGAGGCGAACGAGAAGACTCTCCCCTCCGTTATGATTCAACGGTGCGCTTGGAAATGGTTGTGTTTCATCATCTCGGTATGCAACGCCACGTGTGGTTGTGTCGATGACTGCATATTGCATGTTCACCCCGCATGAT
>JXXA01003080.1:0-37692 GCA_000956255.1 Anopheles punctulatus | reverse complement strand
AGGGGAAAAAACAGGGTAGCGGCAGTAGCAGCAGCAACGGCAGCAGCAGTAGCAGCAGCAGTAGCAGCAGCCAAACGCACATCTCTTCACGGCTTCGATTGCGTCCGCTTGCTGGTGTTGGTGTGCAGCAGCAAATGCACGGAGAATGAAGTTGAGTTTTTTTTCACTTGCTTGTTTGCTGTAAACAACAAGCAAGATTTTATACTCTTGTTTCTCGTTTCTTTCGTTGTTGTTATTTGGTACTGCAAGTTGAAGTACACAAACTCTTCGAACGAGGGATTTTCTGTTGCCGAAGATTGTTTTAAGGTGGAATTATTTCGCTGCACCTATACCGAATGCGAAATATGAATTAGTTAAGGTTATTTTCTTCTTGTATTGTTTCCCCATAATTTAAATGGGTGGTTGATATTAATCTAAATTTTCAGTTAAACGATAAGTCGTTGTATAAACTAAATAACGATTCGTTGTACAGCACATTTTTTAGCAATTTATTTGCTTCTAATTGTTCGAATTAATTGAATTGTTGAGACAATAAAAAAACTGTCATAGAAGCGACTCACAATCTTTCCTTCCATAACCAAAATGGATCTTTTTTTGCTCAACTTGCAATTTTCAACCGCTCCATTCACCTCCACCTCGCAGTTGTTGGGAGAGTGTGATATGCCGTAATTCTAAACTACACTCACACATACACCTCCGGCAGAGACAGCCAGCGAAGAAACGAAAATATAAATCGCGGCGAATATGACGTGCTCGTCTGTTTTTGGCCCATTTGTGGGGGTTTCGCTTCCCCACTGTGTGTATGTGATTGTTTGGGTATGTTACAGACGGATGGAAGGCTTGGTTTTGGTTCCCGTTTTGCCAGCTGAGTAGAAAGGGGATGATGAGTCGTTTTTAGTTTCTTCCTGTTGTTCGAAGCAAGAGTGAGAACAACTTATGTTCTGTTTCATTTTCGCACGTAACAGGGAGGGAAACGGGCGCTTAGGAAAGGCTCAATTTTGTAGCGGCTCACGCGATCCCAGTAGCCATGATCTGTGTCCAGATGTACTTAGAATATATTAAAGCCAACGAAGCAATGGAATGTTCCGCTTGTTTGACTTATTCGGCATGTAAATAAGATTTACAAAACAAATCACGACACTTATAGAATTAATCACACTATTCTCTCTCCGTCACAGGTGGTTGGTCCCGTACAAGATGCTAATATAACCGTACAGCTGAAGACGAAGCTGAAGACAATCCCGTGCAATGACTGGAGCGTATACAAATGCGTCAACTGTGGCTCGCTCCCGTTCGCGCGTGACGCATCCAACCCGGCGAACATCCTGATCAACGGCACACTGGCGGTAAGCGCACGTTTCATATTCGCTACGTATTTTTATCAGCCAATCTCAAAACGTGCAGTCTGACTTTTTTTTGTGCGATTTATTACGGCAGGTTACGGCCGAGGAGATTAGCCGCCGGAAGGCTCTAGAAAACTACTCACCCGCTTTTAGGATCGTGCTCGATGAATGTTCGGTCGATTTCCGGGGTGTTTACCGGAAGAACCAGTACCGCAGTCTGTTTACGGCCGCGGCCAACACGCTCGACAGCACGAACGATCAGAACGAGCTGCTCGAGGCGCTGCGAGCGTTTATGCTTACCGAAACGCAGCTGGCCAATGAACGGATCGCTCGATTCACGCAGGAGTTGAACGAGCAGCTGAGCAACTTGCGTGATCGGGCCGAACAGGACTATCTGTTTCTGGCGCAAACATTCGTACCTGAACTAGTAGATAGTAATGGCAGCCGCAACAGCAACACTGCAACCGTCAGCCCGACGGCGGACAAAGCGCTTCAGCCGTTGATCACGAGCTTAACAGGAACGCCGGTTGCGACGGCGGCGGCGATCGCAGCTGGCAGCCAAATGGAAACGCCTCCATGGACGCCCGAGTGTATGCCGATGTCGACGGGCAACAGTCCACCATCGATCGTGACTGGTAACGTCGGTGCCGGCAACAGTACGCTCGGCTTCAAAGCGGTGCAGCCCGCATCGCTCAGTAGCAGTGCGGCAAATACGCTCAACAACAACAACAGCAACCAAGGTGCCATTAACAAACCACCAACTCAGCAGCAGCAGCAGCAGCAGCATCAGCAACATTCCATGAGTACAAATCTCTTTGCCAATCACGGCAACAACGCCATGGCAGCGTCCATGACGGCGATATCGGGGATCACCGGCAGTGTCGGCAACCTAGCGGCTAGTGCTGCCCATAGATTTAGCAACAACACCCCACAGCGGCCACCACACCAGCTCGCCCAGCAGCAGCAACAGCAACAGCAACAGCAATCGATGTTCGACTCCGACTGTCTGTTCGATATCGACGGGATGGAAAACGACAAAACTCCTCCACCGGACGCCATCACCGACGACGAGGATTGTGATTACAATAGTAAGTTTCGCGTTGTGTGTGTGTGGAAGTCGCGTTAAAACTTGCCTAATGATGCCTAATAATTTTATTTTTCTCCCTTGCAAAAGATGAATCAATCGATAACAACAACCTTTCGGAGGGAGGTGTTATTATACCGCGCCAGTACGGACGCCAGACCAGTTCGATAGCGAAAAGTCTTCCGATTTCGATGCCGAAAAATATGGCACCGTACCGTACGAGCGAAGAAGATCTCGATGAGGTATGAATTAAATCCCTGTGCGAAATTATCAAATCGATTCAAACGTGTTACAATGCAACATTCTTCAAAGTAGTGTTTTCAATCGCTGCAGTGCAATCCTACCGATGCAAATTTAGAAATTTCATGCTTAGTTTCTTGAATAATTTTGCTTTTGTTGCATATGTTTTGTGGACTTACTCAGACTCAGCACAAACATCACTCAAACAATCTCTCTCTCTCTCTCTTTCTCTCTCTGTCTCTGTCTCGCATTAGATGGTCGAAGATACGGTCGATATAGCGGCCAGTATTAAGGCGATCGCCAAAAGTGTGCACGGTGAGGCCGTGTTCGGTGATTTGCCGCGTCGCCAGATCCAAAAGTTCACCTCACAAATATGAGCGTGCAGGCCGGAGACATTCATCTCCGCAATACGATTCCTCATCGAGGGACTTCCCGAGGTGGTCACGCCAATGGTGTGCGACACACCAAACGCAGTCGACAAAGGATATGATACGGATCCGGATATCATCGTGATATAGATATGATTGTACGACGCGTCTACTGCTATTTCTCTTCAAAAAAAACCTTTTGCGCTTTATCAGTTTGCAATATTTCGCAATATTCGTGTTTTAGGAGTTGTGAAAGTAAGAACACACAGTTTTTAATACGTTTTTTTACGTTATTTGTAAGCCGTGTAAAACCAGGAGGAACAGGATTTTGTATGTGTTGAGGTACGCGAGAAGTTGATGAGTGTACTGTGTGTGCGTGTGTGTGTGTGTGCAGCGTGCATGTTTGAGGAAGAGAACGTCCGAAAGAGCCGGGCACATATGTGAGTTTGTGTGTGTATGTGCTTTACTTGATTTATATTTAGTTCCTTTATTTTGTAACTCGTCGGTTTTGCTAAGTTGGCGCATTACGCCACATAATTTGTACTCGCTCGAAACTCGATGAAACGCGAGTTAGAAGAGAACTATTTTTGTACGCGTTGTGTTTGTGTCGTATCGAGCGCGCTCCCGACTCGTTGCTATATGGGCCGGATGCGTGGTAACACTTTTTATTTCTTTTTCCGAATTTTGTGCAATACCAGCGCGTCGTGGTAGAAGACGAGGATGAACCTACCTTTTTTTTGTACCTAACATTGAAAACAATGAAATTTTAATGAACTCATATTATGGTGTTTTGTTGAACTGGATTTACGAATATTATTCAACCAGTAAAGCCTTGTGCTTTTATCGAATATATTTTTAAATGAATTTCTTATCTTTTGATTAGTTTCGGATTATACTAATTTTAACCACAAGCACACACACACGCCCAGTAACACCAATCAGTGTAGTACGTCGTGACCGTCAGTTAATTTTCAACTCGTTACAATATTAGTGTTTATGGATAGCGTATGCTATTATGACATGGAAAACGGAATGAATAAGCTTCATAAGGATGCTCAAACGAGAGCACGTGGGGGGGAGAAAGACGAGTATTGGGAAAGCAATATCGTAAGGAGGGCAGCTGTAACAATAACGGTGAGTGAAGTGAGGTATTTGAAGTTTTTTTTTGTAATTTTCAAGCGAAAAATTGGAGCACGAATGAAATATCGAATGAATTCAGGATCTGTCGAAGCGTTCGTTGTTTTTGATTTTGTCCTTCGCTCCTCCGTACCATCCACTCGCCCTCGCCACTGGGTTCGCTTTGCTGGGGAGTGAAACGAAAGCTTGTTCGATCTCAAGTAGTTGTTTCAAAAGCCAAACCCACGCGCTACTCTCCCAAATTGCCATGTTTTTAAGTACAATACATCCATGTTATCTCGTACGTGTCGGGTCCAGTTCGTGTTTGTATAAGTATATAATAAAACAATCCCAAGTAACGTAGGCACGAATAAGCAATCGTGGCGATCAGAAAATTCATCTCCCTCTTAGGTGTATCTCACATTTCTTTCAGTTTCCAGTATCGCATCCTACCTACCGTCGATCATGTTGCTTCGCTAGAGAATTGTTTTAGAGCAGGGAAAGAGGTATCCAGTGGGTTTCGTACTGTTTCCTCCAAAAATTGAAAAACTGAACTACCTCCTATGACTTGTTTTTCTCGTCTTATTGTTCGATTGTTCCCACCCGTATATCTGGAAAACCCTAGTGCGTGAGAAGCACCCTGCAACACAATCATGCAGTTATAGTGATAAGCGTGAGTTTATGCTGCAAACAAACAAACATAGTGGTCAACATAGGAAGGATGTCGTTGGTGGATGGTAAATAAACAACTGAAGAAAAAACACGCAACCAATCGTCCACAGATGCTAAAACAACGTGAATGATCTGTCGAAAATGCTCATAATCGAGCGATACGATCTCCGCAAGCGAAAAGGATTGTTGCAAACAAACAAAAACGCATACAACACACGAAAATATCCTTCCGAGCGGGTTATCACGCATACTCGACAAGTGTTATGTTATATACGAAGCTCCCTTGCATATATATATATATATATACACAAGAGCAAGAAGAAACGTTTTAAGAAACATAATAATTTTTTCTGCGAAAAACAAAACGAAACCCATTAAACATATGAAAAATGCATGCGTTTGTTTCATTCTACGCGAAATGGTTGCGTTGCTTTCGCGATAGTGAACACCGTTCGTTTAAGATGACATTTTCCCTGGCTACCATAAAACGATTCACAATAGTCATTGGACTATAGTTAGTTCCGACACATAGTTCCGAAAGTAATATTATTCGAAAAGTTTCGATGTAAATCGTTTTTATTCTAAAAATGCATTTCTTTCTCAGCTGTTTGGTCGTTACGATGCGGGTTTATGATTGCGATGCAAGATATTCCTGGTAGCGTTTCTCCTGTGCCTGTTGCAGCTTCTGCAGCTTCTTCTGTTGGCCCTTGCTGATCTCTTTCCCTTCAGCATCATGCGTCGGTAGCCCGGTGACATCATCGAACGCGGAATACTTGTCCGTCTCGCTGCGGAACATATCGACCGGATTGATCTTGCGCTGCGCGTCCTTCGCTGCCTGAGCCGCGGCCGCTTCCGCCTTCTTGCGCTCCTTTTCCGCTGCTTTGCGATTTTCTTCCGCTCGCTTAGCTTCCCGCTCGCGCTGCAGCACCTCGGCCGGTACGAGCTTCAGGGCGGACGGTGCACCTTCACGATCTTCCAGCCGCACACCCAACCCGGGAAGCACATCGTCCCGCAGCTGATCGCATAGCAGCAGAATCTCACTCGCCTTTAGACCACGGGCCTGCTCACGGACAGCGTTACGGAACTCGGCCAGTGCTTGCAGGTATGGCATGACGGTTTGCTCCAAATCACCCGCACCGGCCGTTCCAGCAGACCCTCCGGAACTGATAGGGAAACCAATGCCACCCCGTGGACCATTGACGGCGCCGAAAATGTGCAACAAATCCGTGCAGTAACTAGCGATGCGTCTGAGAAGCAGCGCGTTGAAGCCGACCGAACGGTGTTCCTTGATGTACACGTTGCATGCAGATACGAGCCCTCGCATCACGTCCAGCGCGGTGCGCGTGTCTACGTTATCGCAGAGCGCTTCGTGGATGGCGCCACGTGCTTCGGCAAACTTTTGCTGCAGATCCGCCTCCACCGGTCGCCAGCGGTCGAACGCATCCCGGGCCGGCCCCGTAACGACGTGGCGCGTTAGATCCTTCACGTTGAGGAAGAATTCGTTCATGAACCGCTCGTACTGGACGGCCATTTCCATCGTGTTGTCCGAGTAGTCGAGCGTGTCCTTCCACGAGTGCAGCAGGAACGCTAGTCGCAGTTGCGTTGCCGTATGTTTTTCCAAAGCCTGCTGGATCGTTACGAAGTTTTTCAACGACTTGGACATCTTGCAACCCGCTATCGTGAGGTGTCCCGTGTGCAGGAAGTACTTCACCCATTCGGAACTGCCATCGTGCGCTTCGCTCTGTGCCAGCTCATTGTCGTGGTGCGGAAACTTCAGATCGACCCCGCCGGTATGTATGTCCAGATAGTTGCCGCATATATCCGACGCCATTGCCGAGCACTCGATGTGCCAACCTGGTCGTCCCCGTCCCCACGGACTGTCCCACCACGGTTCTCCCGCCTTGCTGCTCTTCCACAGAGCAAAATCGTTCGGCGATCGTTTCTCCGTCAGCCGGTCCTCGCCGGTGCTCAAATCACCCTCACCCTCTTGCAACTGCTTTGCGTCACCGTACGCTTCCGGAACCAGCTTCGCGTAATGGTGCTGTTCGCGCCGATCGAACCCACCAACATCGAAGTAAACCGAACCGTTCGCCTCATACGCCAGCCCGTTCGCGATGATACGCTCGATGTACGTCACAATCTGCGGCACGTACTCGCTGACCCGCGTCAACACATCCGGCTGCAGCACATTTAACGCTGCCATATCCTTATGGAACGCATCCTCCCAGTAGCGAGGTAGCGTCTCAAAGATGGCATTTTCCGTCACAGATGAACCCTGCTTGCTGTCGAGCAGATCCGCTAACGGGTCCTTCGAATCCTGCAGGAACTGATTCTGCGCATCCGCTATGCGTCCTGCATCGCCGGTCGTCACTGCCAGCGATAGGTTGTCCACCGCTGTCGTTAGTTTCTCCAACATGCGATCCATCATCGTCTTCTTGTCCGTGTCGGTCGTTCGGGCCAGATTCGCGCGGAACGATGTCATCACCTCCCTGCTGTCGTCCAGCAGCTGCTCCAGCGGCATGTCCTTGGATTGCTGCAGGTAGCGCTCGTACAGGTGGTTCTGGCGTGCACGCTTAATGATCTTGTCGTCGATGTCGGTAATGTTCATCACGTACAGCACGTTGTAGCCGAAATAATCCGTCAGTACCCGGCGCAGGATGTCGAAGCTAATGTAGGACCGTGCGTGCCCCATATGGGACGCGTCGTACACGGTTGGCCCACAGCTGTACCAGTGCACGTTTCGGCCGTCCCGCGGCACAAACGGCTCTTTCCGGCGAGTTAGGCTGTTGTAAAGTTGCAGCTTTGGGCCGGGTTTTTCCTCCGGTGCCTGCCACGTCGGTTGTACACGTTTCGCCATCTTATTGGCAGGCGTTGTAGTCTTTACGAATACACGCTACTTTTTTGCGCCACTTAGAGCGTTAAATGTGGGTAATATTTATTGTAATACTGCTGATGCAAGAAATTTTAGCGACAAAAATTATCGGTCGACACGATTGCGGTAGTCCACTTGGCAGTATTTCTTCTTCTTGTTTTTGTTTTCATGTGGATGAGAAATGTCAAAATAACTTGTAAACATTGCCGCAACAAGGACGGCATTATACGGATTAACCGGATTTTTATAAAATGTCGTGACGCATTTAATTAGTACTGTATCTCACCGCATCCAACGCTACCATCGCAATATTGCCTTCACGACGATTTGATTTGTTTTAATTCACCAGTTCGATAGCACGTGTCACATCAAATTCTAAAAATAAGTCGCTGAATACCGATAAGCGGATCATGTTCTACGCCCAGACAAATTGTAACGATCTGTTTTGCTCCATTTTGAGTAATTTCAATGTCTTTACGTCACGTTTTGCTACTCATATGCACCATGGATTAGATAATAGTGACTTTCCACGAAAAAAAATAAAAAGAATTGATGTAGTGAAAGTTTTACGATGCACAATTCTCCATATTTTCTCATTCAGTTGCTTTTGAAAATGCAACAAAAAAGTAAAATAAACTTTTTGAACAATTTGGCAGCACGGCTCCCGTCCTGGTCTGAGGCGAGCTGTCAATTTCAGTTCAACGTGGTGCTGTCAAAGTTCTTTTCCGTTTCCTCTTTAACGAAGCGCAGTCAAGATGAAAGCTAAAGGAGTGGTAAATTTCTGTTTTTCTCGTGTTTTTTCGACATTATTCAGTGAAAACGTTACCTGTATCGATGGATATTGGTGCCGTCCGTGCGAAGGCATTAAAAGATGATGAATGTTTTGTTTAAATGAGTGATTTTCACGCCAACTCCGGCGCTTGTGTTGATCGTCGGCAAAGTGACAGCAGGTCACAGAGACGAGCTCTCCCGGTACCATGTTGTGTACCGGATCAAACCATAATTTCCATCGATAGAGAACGATACCACTATTGTATTCCTTATGATGGAGAATGGATTCTCATACCGGTCAAATGATTTCGCTCTTTTATTTTAGCTGAAAGAATACCAGGTGATCGGGCGTAAGCTGCCCTCGGAGAAGGAGAAGAACCCTCCGCTCTTCAAGATGCACATCTTCGCCCCGGATCACATCGTGGCCAAGTCGCGCTTCTGGTATTTCCTGCGCCAGCTGCGTAAGTTCAAAAAGGCCACCGGCGAGATCGTCTCGGTGAAGCGCATCCTGGAGAAGACGCCGCTGAAGGTGAAGAACTTCGGTATCTGGTTGCGTTACGACTCGCGCTCCGGTACACACAACATGTACCGCGAGTACCGTGACCTGACCATTGGCGGTGCCGTCACGCAGTGCTACAGTGACATGGCCTCGCGCCATCGTGCCCGTGCCCACTCGATTCAGGTAAGGCTTCAAAAGTGCACGTGTCGAAGGGAGATAATTCAATACAATGGTGCCAATCGTGTTACTTTGATTGTTACAGATCATCAAGGTGGAATCGATTGCTGCGTCCAAGACACGACGTGCGCACATTAAGCAGTTCCACAACTCGAAGATCCGATTCCCGCTAGTGCAGCGATACCACCACAAGCGCTACCGGAAGCTGTTCTCTTACCGCCGCCCGGAGACCTTCTTCCAGTAAGAGGTCAGCCAGTAGATTTTCAACGACTCACACCCAGTGCCACCAGCATAATTCGATCGATCACAGTGGACAGTGTGGCCGCTTGTCGGTGCCTCACGCGCGCGCGCTTTTGTGTATGTGTGTGTGTGCAGTGTGCATATATTCTGCGTGTGTACGTGTGCGTATGTGTGCCTCAGCGTGTTTACTACGTGGTGGGGTGGGGGTTGTGGTTTATCTTTGGGTTTGTTGTGCAACTCAACTGGAAAAGGACACATCGTGCGTATCCTTTTTGTACTGATTGAGATAGAGAACATGATCAACGGTTTTGTGATTGCGCCTCGATCGACCATCTCTTGAGGGCATCGCGATGCGGAAGAAGAGAGAATAAAGTGAATAAAAAGGGAGTAAGGTGAAAAAACCGTAACTTCTATTTGGTGTGTTTTGAATATTCTCCTTTTCACTAGGTTTCGTAGTGCAGCAGAAAAGTTATCAAAAAATCGTGATGTGCTGCTTAAAGCAGACTGTCATCCAGAAACGTCCCGAAAGAAAATGAGAAGCAGCTCCAAGAGGAAAATTTTGAAAGCGATCATAGCAAATGCATGCTTTACACCGTCAAATCGCCCGTTCATTTGTAATAGCTCGTTGCATCCTAGCAGTCTTTTTTTTATTTTAAACCAATTTTCGAAGAGAGACGCATAGCTAAAGCTGTGGGCTGAATAATTTAAGGCACAATTGAATCGACAGAAGATTGTTTAAACATTAATTAGTGCGTGTAAGTACGTTTTTATAAGTTTTATACGTTGAAAACCCTTTGGTATGTTTACCGAAAAGACTTGATTCGGTTATTGTGGATTGATGTCTCATTAACTTGTATTTTGTGCGATCAGTTTATTTCTTCACACACTCGATGCATTAACGCATAAAAACTAAACGAAAATCAACCAGTCGATGCTCGGGAATGCCGGACATTTCACCTTTGAGATTGATGCGTGTAACCAGTTCTGGGAGATTTTTCAAAGCAGGCTACGGAATTGTACACGTTTTACCTAGCATTTATTAAGCAACAGTCTACACAGTTCAAATACAATCTTGGTAAATTTGCTATATGCATAAGCTCATATTTGACAAATTTGAAATACAAAACTAAAAATTGTTACGGCATGAGAACGACCGTTGGCAATGAACTAAACTCAACCTCGTTACTTGTTCGCTTCGTCCGTGGTCAGGCAAAGCGGACAAAGATTATCCCGCTGGCGGTATGCATCATCCTGTTCGTCGATTTTGCTGTGGCAGTCAAGATGATAGATGTTGCAGCAGTTCATACACGCGCTCAGCTCATCGGTGGTACCTTTTCGATGCGAAAAAAAGATCATCATTTATTACACCGTAAAAAGGACACGAACATTCGATGTTTCGCTGTTACCTGTCTTGTAGCAAACGAAACAGCTTCGGATGTCCATCGCAGCGAAGATGTTTGCCGGTGGCAGCCGTGGTCTGCTGCTGCTCGATGATGTTTGCTGCTGATGCGTTGACGACGACGGTGGATGCTTCCGCTTCTTGGCCACCGCGACCGGCGGTGAGTAGAGGATCGGTCGCTTGTTTTGGCGTTTTGCGGCCCGAGCCACCTGATACTGTTGCTGCTGCTCGTAGTAATCCAACTTGCCATAGTGGAAGTCCTTCCGTTCCGTGCTGTAACAGCTGCGCCGTTTCCGTTCGCGTTTCCGCTCCTTCAGCGCTTTTGCTTCTTCCGGCGTGTAGAGGCCAAGGTAGCGCAGGTAGCTCATCTGACCGAGTTCGTAGATGGTAGCCGGTATGGCGGAGGGCGGTTCACCTGGATCGGGCAGGGAAGGGAACTGTTCGGTGGAGGACGACCGTCGATCGCACGAATCATCCGATCCACCACGCGTCTGCTGGCGCATGCCCCACGTCGGTGTGGACGACCGTGAGTTGGGTGACGAACCAGACGAAGCGTAGGACGCGTGCTTTGAGAGTTTACTTCCACCGACGGTAGCGGTACCTCGTTTCTGACCGGCGGTGGAAGCAGTTCTGGGCAGTATTTCACTCACACTCGGTCGTCCTGGACCACGTTTCTGTTTGTTAAGCGCTTGCAGCAGATTACTGCGACCCCGACGGACAGCAGCTGACATCACTAACGGTGGATCGTCCTCTTCACCGGAATCATCCTGAACGTGATCGATCGGTTCAATCTTTTCCTCCAGCACTTCCTTGCGCTTGGAAGTGCGTTTTTGGGCCACGGTCTGGCGTTGAGCCTCGACGATGGCAAGTTTAGCCGCGGGTACGTACTTCACTCCCTTTGGTGGACGTCCACGCAAACCTGGCATCCAGACCCCGCCCGTTCGGACAGGATTTTCAGCGGGCACTTTTTTTTCCCTCGGCTCCGCCACTTCTTCCGGTTCATCGTCAGATGATTTGTCCGGTGATGTGACGGGTTCTTGGTTTATGAGCAAACTTTCTGCAATAGCCGCAAACGGACGTTCGTTCGTTGCCGAGGCAGATTGATTCTGTCGTTCCTGTTTCGATTTTAGCAGCGAGCGTGTAGAAGTGGAAGGTGTTGGGGGGAACTCTTTGAGATAGGTTTTGGGGAGCGCCATGCTCGATGCTGGGGCTGGTGGTTTCGAATCTGCACCCGGTGCCCAGGGATCATCCAGAAGGATTGAATCATCGTCCACATCTACCAAGTTGACTACTTCGTGCGTCTGTGCTAGAATCGTCTCCAAACTGGGAACAAACAGTGGGTTTTAAACCAATGATAGCCGATAATTAGTTGAAAAAAAAAATTATTTACCAATATTTTTGCGCCAGTTCGGTGGCGTTCATGCGAGGCGAGATGTGTTTGGGAGTTCCATTGAATACGGCATTTTCGTTGTGACGATTCAACTGCTGTGCGACGTACCCGCACAGCAGGTCTTCGGCCAGCGTGACCAGCTTTTGCGACTGGACGGTTAGCTGGAAGCGTTTCACCCGTTCGGAAATATGACGCACCAAACCTTCCTGTTCCTCCCCTATCGAACGCATCTCCTCCTCCAATTCCAGCATGCATAACTTGATTTTTGCACGCTAAAATGATTAAATAAAAATAAAGAAATGATAAATGAACTGTAGGTAAAAGCAAAACACAAAGGAAGAATAGTCAAACGACCCGTGATTAGGCGTTAATATAATACCCCTCTCTCCCCAGCGCCAAACTGACAGTTGTTTTTTGTTCGTAATTCGCTTCTGTACGAAATCTATTTTTCATTTTTCCTGCTTACCTGATGTATCGGAAGTATTTTAATTTTGGATGCAAGCATCTGTTGGATAAGTAAGAAAAAAACATTAATCCATCGCATATCTAAAACGCCGATATGAGAAAAGAAGACAGAAGAAATGCACTGGAGCATGAGTGCGTTATGTCGAATGTTTGCGAAATTCTCATACACGACTTCCGTTTGGGGTAATCTTGTGCAGTTGATGAAAAATCAAATCAAAAAGCATACCTGATGCTGCGTTACAAAGTCCCTCAAGGCTCGTTGCAAGTAAACGATTCCATCTTTTAGCTCGGTCGGCAGAGGAAATTGTCTGATCAGATGCCACTGTTTCTGCATTTTGAGAATGCTGGCGGCTGCTGTTGCTATTGCTGTTGCTGCGTTTGCACGAATTTACGCTGCCTACCGAGGCGAAGACTAAATTTTTCCTTAACGTACCGGTAAACTCTCACACTTAAGCTTATTTTTTTTACTAAGAGGGATACGAATTAAAAATATATCATTCACTGGAAATGCTGATCCTCTTTCGCGGTTTTTCTGGTGTTCGGTGGTGCCGAATTTTTTTTTTCAACCGTACCGAGCTGTCAAAATCGCTGTCAAATCGGACAAAACGGCATGCTCGCAGGAAGAACACAATTTTGATTTTATGCTATTCTTTGCGGGCAAACAAACGAAACACTAATTCGGTTTGAGCAAGGTTTTGGTTAGAAAAGTATATGCATTTATTGCGGTTATCAACGAAATATATTCGATTATGTCATATAGATGCCACGATTATGCCTGGGTGCTGGCATTTAATTTTGTCTTATGGCTTTTTTGTAGAAAAAAAAAACAATACACGCACACATAAGTAAAACACACCGGAAGCCACATTCAAAACCATACTGGTAATTTTCATGAGAATGAATTAACTTGAGTTTTATTCCAATAAAATTGTCCATATTGGATTTGAAATTTAACAAACAGCAAAAATTGTTCTAAGCAGCCTGCGGAATCCGGTGTTGTGGAGCATTATTTTTGTTTTAATCATTGTCAATTGTTTTTGCTTCTTTTCGAGTCGTTTAAACCTAGCATGTTTAAACCTAGCATGTTGACACAGTTCGTGATACGGAAATGCTAAATACTTATCTAAATATCGTGTCCAAGCCACCGTACCAACACAAGCGTCCCAACACGTTTAGCAATGCAGCTGTTTAACTGGAATTTGAATTTTGGGTTTCACAACCGAACGGTTTCCAATTTTCTTTTAAAAATAAAATATCAATTCAAACTATCACATCACATTCTTCTCGTAATGTAAAACATGCCCAAAACAAAAAACACACACAACTACATATATAAAATGTTTCGTAATGTTTCGACATGCGCAACACGCAATTTGTTGTTGGGACGGGATTTAAAATGAACTCATGGCATCCGGTTGAATCGACCGTTACAGCAGAGGACTTAAAGATGAAAAACAAAACCAAGTTTTCGTTCCAATCAGAACCAAGCAGCGGGTTAAAGTTGCACATTCACGTTCGTTTATTTCATCCTCAACACGACTAAAGTCTACCGGACGAGGCTTATCCACGTTTTACGTACTATTGAACACTTAATTAACAGTTTGTCTTGGCTGGCCCCGGCCCTGTCCCCCCCCCCCTAGCGCGTGCCTTAAAAAATAGCGAACGCAGTGATGAATTTTCGCTAATGATTCTACGATCATGGGAAGCGAGCAGTGAGCATGAGCAAAAGCTCAATTCAATAAATAACCGTCACAAAATATGAAACCTGTCCTCGATACACGTTTCAACAGCTACACAACGTACAATGTAACAAGCAGAAAAAGCACAACATTAACTAACGAAAAGAAATCATTAATCTACCGCTACGTATGCCCACATAATGAGTAAGAGTTACCCGCGCACGATCTAGGCACGATCAGTTTGCTAATTACTGCCACCTGCTTGAATATAAAAAAACAACAAGTTCTCCCCTAATGACCTTCCTGAGTGTGTTACGAGTATGCTGATGGTTAACACCGTGTGGTTAATTTCTGATTCTTGCTAGAAGCGATTTCTAGAAGATCATCTTAAGTGCGGACAGCAGATGGAGCGATACGATTCCCCGGTAGAGGTAGTAGAGGTTCAGCTTCAGGATGCACCATTGCTCCCGGAGACAGGTGGCCAGCTTGGTCCAGGTGTCGGTCGCTCCGAGATACTCCTGGCTGCCGATGCTTTTGACGCAACACTTCGACATCACCCAGAATGCGGTCATACGGTTCTGGGTGCGTAGTGTTGTCTCGATGCCCCGGATCAGATCGTTCGTCTTCAGCACGAGCAGCATCTGCCGGTCGACCTTCTCGAGCACGTCGGAGATGTGCGGCAGCACCAGTTTGCCCTCGTTCTGGATCATCTCTTTCTGTAATGTTATTTCACCGTTGTCAGTCTCGCAGCGTAATTTGATTCCCTTTCCCAACTCACCTCAGCATCGTCCTGCTTCACCTTATCCACACCGTGTATGACCGAGTTCCAGGGTCGGCCGGTTACCATGCAGGCGAACAGTCCCCACATGCTACCGTCAACCCCCAGCGCATGGGCGTACTTCTTCATGCCCGCCTGATCGACGCGCAGAATGCTCAACCAAAGCTTCGAGTAGTTGTAGCGGAACTTCTCCGTCAGCTCCGCGTACAGTCCGTGATCGAGCAGGACAATCTCAGTGCCACCGTTTTGTTCACTGCGCCGCACCAGTATGTTGCCCGGGTGTGGGTCACTGTGCACGAAACCCTTCAGGAAGATCATGTTCGAGTACAGCTGGCCGATTTTGTTCGCAATGTCGTACGGATCGAGCTTCTCTCGCTGGATGTACTCCAGATCGTTCACCTGGCCACCCTTCGTGTACTCCATCATGAGCACGCGCGACGTCGTGTACTCCCAGATCACGGCCGGGATCTTTAGCCACCGGTAGTGGCGAAACATCTCCCGCACCTTTTCCGCGTTGCGGCCCTCGTTCGCAAAATCGAGCTCCATCGGAAGATTTCGCTTCGATTCGTCCACCAGCCACTGGAACTTAAAGTCGGGAAACGTCCACGCAACCAGCTTCACCAGCACCTCCATCGTTTTGATGTCCACAATCGAGTTTCCCTTAACGTACGGGTGCTGCACCTTTACCGCCACCTCGCGCCCATCGCGCAGTGTGGCCCGGTGTACCTGGGCGAGTGATGCCGTGCCGAGCGGTTCCGGATCGAACGACTCGAACAGTTCGTTCGGTTCCACGCGCAGATCCTGCCGAATGACACGGTACAAATCCTCGACGGGGTTTTGCGGTGCATTGCTGTGCAGCACCTTCATCGTATTGACGTACTCCGGTGGTAATAGATATTCGAGGGCACCGATGTGTTGGCCAACCTTAATGTACACACCGCGATTTGTGCGACACAAATCGAGTAGCTTTTCGGCCGCTGCCCGATGAGTGTCACTCTTCACGCGCAGGTATTCGGCGGACTTTTTGTCGGTCCATTCGCGGCTGTACAGGTTTGCCTTGTAGGTCGTCGCGATATCGAACACGGTCGCACCGGCACGCCCGAGCCGCACAATGCCGACCGAGTTGAGGTCGTAGTCGTTGGCGTGCAGACTGAGCCCGGTACCGAGCACGGTACTCCCAACAACACCATATTTGAGCACTTTTCGAAGGGACATTTTATTCTCGCGCAGCTACTGCCGCTGCCCTTAGACTCTGTCTCGAACGTTCGACTCACAATCCGCGAGCGAGTCCAGGCTGCTTGTTACATCCAAGGTTCGGAAAAGTACGGATCGTCTGGAGAAAGAGGGAAGAACTGACCATTAGCGTGTGTAACATCAGAACCGATTTCGCAAATGCAAGCAATACAGCAAAAAAAAAAGAAAAAGTAACATTTAGCTGGAACTGGCGAGTGGGTGGCAATGCTGAAAACACACTTTCAGCATAATTGCTTCTTGATGTTCAGTGCTACCACCACCGATCGTACCACCTGTTGGCGGAGCACGGACAAGCGCGCTTGCAGAAAGGAATTCGGATAGAAAGCGCGCTTCAGCTGGGTGGCGCTGTTGTTAACCGTGATGATGAAATCGTTGTCATCCACGGGTGAGTGGTGGGGGTGATGGGGTGGTGTTCGAACATACGGGAAGCGACGACGGGACTTACGTAAAGAATGCCAAACAAACGAACGAGCGCATTCTCTGAACGCATCCCCGTTTAGGGCTGCTGTATCAACTTACCTTCCTGGAACACAATTCGTAGACCACGACCGTCTCGGGCGTTGTTGAAGCTCACGTTGCTCCGCTGCTTTCCTGCACGATGATGATTCCACGCGGCAACAACACTGTGGTGTGAAGATAACGGGAAAACACACACACACCTGGTGGGGATATAGCATGGAGCAGCATGGGGTTGTCTCCCACCACCAAGCCGAGGGATGTGTTCGATTCACGCACGTGAAAGCGGTCGCCTTGTGGGTGGGTGGGAGTTATCGCAAAATGTTTCCGTCTGGTATTAGTTCCGATACGTTATACTGATCTGATCCTTATTGGATGCGTGCTAGAAAATTGCTTTACATTTTACGATTTCTTTACTTGTTGGAAACTATTATCTCAACTGGTTTTGTTATGATTTTTATGTTTAGTTTGCTGCTGCTACAGTGATGGCTGACATTTTTGATAATGTTCAGCGTAGTTGTTTGTTTTTGTAAGTGACTGGCATCAGTGAAGCTACTTTAGTTAAATAAAATAATGCGCACTTAATTTTTAGAAACATCATAAATTTCACGGTCAGTGTAATTTGTGTTAAAGAGTTTTAGATTCGTTTGTTAATTTGTAAAAAAAACCGTGAATCTGATACAACACTGCCCGAGGGAAAGGCATGCAACCCTCCCACCCCCCGCAAACAAGCTTTAAATGCTCACGGTGGGATCACCCTCGGACATGCAAGTTTGACATCGGTGCGAACCGGTTCAATTTGAAATTTGAAATTTACGTTGAATCGGTATCAAATACAGTCAACTTGTTAGAAAATGCACCATGAACATTGCTTGTTTATGAAACCATTCCGAAAAAGCTAATTGTAACCCTAAAAAAATGCCAATATCATTATTCTCACATTTTCTTTCCATGGTTTTACGAACGAAAACATTCGCACTTACAAATACGCAGCTCTAAGGGAGATACGATTATTCGTTTTCTTCGTTAAAAAAATACATCCCATCATTTGTTTCTTTGACCCAGGAGAAAAAGAGTACGGTGCATAGCAAATAAGGATATAATTCACTTCGTTCGACCTCCCACTCGGATGTTAACAACACAAACAGCGACACTCCCGGGTTATGTTTAAAACTTGTTCGGTTTGTTTATTTTCAGTTTCATTGACTTCGGTTCCGTCTCCAGCTCCGACCTATGCAAATACAACCTTCTTTTCCTTTGCTGGCTGATCTTTCGCTTTTTCTTTTCCTGAGCGTCCGATTGCCTGGTTCGTTCAGAAGCCGCGTTCGTTAATTAATGTTTACATGCATTTTGACGTTGCTGCAGCTTCGTTGTAGAAAGAAAAAGAGAACGTTCTAATATGGATATGTGAAGGATTCCACATTCTTAACCTAGTACGAATAAGGAGTATTTATGGAGAAATGTTAAATGGAAACTTTACAGTACTTGCTGATACTGTTCATTTGCTCGTCCTTTACAAAAATCCATTAAGGTGCTAGGCATTGTTTATGGTGTGTATGTAAACTTATAACTACGCATTCGAAAAAGATAGAGAATTTGTTAATAAATTATCGTTCCGCTGGCGCCTATCTTGTGTTTATCCGCATTGTAATGTGGGCGCACCCGGGTGGGGTATGGAAAAAGACACATAATAATAATTGTTCTTACTTACTTTTAAACTTAAAACGAAGTATTAAGTACAGTCGAATGAGTGACAGGCGCGTTTTTCATTTCTTAAGCGCTGAGATTATCTTAAAGCAGTCACAATTTAAAATTAACCTACGCGGAGGAATAGGATGAATATTACAGTTTCTCTTTCTTCCCAACTATTATCATTCGCTATTCAACAAAAAATCTCACACTTAAGTTTATCACACACTCGCCACGTTATTGCTCATCTACGTTGGTGCTTTGCTCCGCGGCCCTTCGCTTCCTCACACACTAAACAAATTGATTTACTTGCTTTTACTACACACACACACAGAGACACAGACGTATAAAGACGGACGCTCATCATCTGTTTAACTCATCTGATTTTTAGTCGTTTTCTGCTTTCTTGATATTGAAAAGTCTTACAAGCTTACAATTTTATCTTTAAAAAAAACATGTCCTACATCCTCTTCGAACAACATCCGTTTAAAATGCAATGAGTAGAGAAGTAGCAGAGAGGCATGAATACTGCGTAAAGAGATTCTGTTTGATAGTGGGGAGGGGAATACCCCTTCTTTCGCCCAAGTGTGGCAGTGTATATGAACGTGATGTATTGTCAGCCTTTTATTTTTCATTTGCACAATATCGCACAAACTACTGCGTTTAAAAAGTACATTCGCGATTGTATAATCATTGTGCGCGAAAGTCACTTTCGATTCTCTGCTCTCTCTAATACTACAAACTAAGTGAGTAAGTGCACGGGGGCGCGCGTATTGAGGTGCGGTTGATTACTAAATACTATTTGTGCTCTTTTTGTTCTTGTTGCTTATTGTTGTTGCAAGACAATTGTGCTACCTTCAGTCTGCTTCAGTTCAGTTCTTGCTGCAAAAGCCGGCGAATATATTAATGGTGGAATAGGTGGCAACAAAAAAGAGGCCTACGTGCGATCGCTTCACCGGCTTCACCTTTTTGTGGATTTAAATACGTGTTTTTTTTGTTTACTTTCTTATCCGATCTTAATCGTCACTGGGCAGTACCGTTGCTCGAAGCATCGCATTCCGCTCACTGGGACAAATGAAAAGCGCGCCAAAACGGACACGGTTCCGTCACCTAACGGTGCGCGATTTTCCCTTTCGAATATTTCTTTTTATAATTCAATTAAATCAATTAATCACCTCTCCTTTGGGGCAGGGCGCAGGTTGCGCAGTTTCACGTCAGTTATGTTTTCTCCGCCACCGAAATGTACCTCATTATTTTCTACAGTGCCCGGGCGGGGGTTTTGCGGAAGTTGGAATTTACACATTTTACAAACTGCACACGCTCATAAATAAATGAATTTATAGTGTTTTTTTGACACGCTCCAGAAACACGCTCGCTGCTTTTGTCTGGATGGGAGGGGGTGGGTATGGTGGATAGCGCAAACACAAGGATATGTAGGTCGTGAGGTGTGCCAATTTTTGGCCCATTAAAATATGTGCGATTAATTAGCTGTATTAACTAGCTTTTGTGACTGAGGAAGGTTGTGTTTTATGCACATGTTTCTTGTTCTTTTATCAGACAAAAAACGACTTAAGACGAATAACTCACTATTTACTACCTATACTCTTTCTCTCTCCTCCTCTCTCTCACAACCTCGAAGCTCTACTCACCCGCTGAATACTCTTATTCCGATTAAATTTTCATTGCTGCAACGTACACGATAGCAAAACCGTCTTCCTCTCTTGGGTGACCTTTTTTTCCCATGCACTGTCGTCGCACGGCAGAGATTCGAAAAACGATGGGCCCAAATTATCCATCCCGAAAAGAACACAAAACGGCAAAGTACACACACCACACCACACTCGTATTGAGTAATTTACGATGGAAAAGGTAAACGGCCATCAAAAGATGTGCAGAGAGAAGCAGCGAGCCAACTAACCAAAAAAAAAAAAAAAAAACAACCCCACACTCCCCACACGTTTCTACCCCGTTTTAATCACACGTGAGAAGTGTCCCGCCTGTGATCCACCCCAGTGGACGCTGTTGGTGTGAGTAGAAAAAAAACATACCCAAGATCGAATCTGTATGCCGTCATTTGTCCGCGGACGTCGTGACGGAAGTGACCACTTATGTGATTACCTTTGTGCCGTTTTTTTTTCTTCTGCTGTTGTTTCGTTTGGTACGTTCGTCTCTCCTTCGTTCTTTGGTCGAAAATGCGACCCACGCGGTGGAAAAACTAATGACTGCCGACCGCTTGCGCGTTTCGGTGGAAAGTCAATAGAGACCGACCGCTTCCTTTCCCAGAGCCAGCACAGTCCGGGTGCGCGATGAGGAGTTTCTTCCCTCTTCCGAAAAAGATGTACGAGGGGGCTGTTGTTGTGGTCACTGGTGCCGGTGTGCCGGTTCCGAATGTTTTAAAAAGATTGTCCCAAGCAGCTCTTCTTGACACTCGACACGGGCTTTGAAATAGGAAAGATGGGTGAGGGTGAGTGCTGGAAAGGTACCCAACGTGGCGTGTAAAGGGATCCTGCAGCGCATTACTACCTCTGTGTGACTCATGGTAAAATGGTTCGAGTGAACGAGACACACGACAACCACGGACTACACGCAAACACTCGCTCACACAGCTGATCGAAACTGCTTTGCCCTTTACTATACTATATCGAACCGGAACATCCGAGGGAACAGGGAAAAACCGAACACAAAGAGGCCGCCCCGCCTCTCTCGAGGAAAGCATAATTGACCTTCCGATGGCACGATGCGATATATGGACCGATCGAGGGTAACACCTATCTTTACCATGCTCCGTCGATGTGAGCCGAGAATGGGATGTTTATCTTTGTCTCTTCCATTTGCGACACTACCGTTCCCGTCTTGGGTTGTTTGGCAAACAAAAGATTGTCCAATCATACGCCTTGGCACAAGACCAGACGGATGTGAACATCCGTGGCTCTTATAAAGAGTGTATTTTTGCCACAAAAAAAAACACACACACACACACACAGAAAACCATAGAAACATAATGTTCCCAATAATCCAAGCAAATCATCTTTGGCGCTTCTAGTGTTAAAAATCCAATATACACCACAGCAAAAGCTCAACCCTCCGTCCGTCAAATTTCCCACAGAATTGGTAGCGCCGTACACACCCCGCCAAGGCAACAAAGGGAACAGCGGAAAAATAAAACAAAATTACGATTCCTCCCATCCCCCGGCGGATCGCACGTTATCGACGAATTGGTCATAAAAGTCTCGAATGTCCATAAAACTCGCCGATACCCGGGACGCCTGGCTGCCGTATAGAACAAAAACAGAAAGGGCACAGGACAGCAAGCCATGATTAGTGCCGTTGAAATTTTGGGAAATTGGTAAAAGATGAAACGCAAACGCAAGAGAGGGAAGAGCGCACCCTTCTGGGATGGCCGAACCAGCCATCAGCCATCTGTGTGGCCGGGTTCGATCGATCGATCGATTGCACAATTGCTCATCCGTGTGTTCGGGCCGACGCAGGTAGATCGGACACGGGGATGCGGCATCACGTTTGTTCGCTAACGTTGGCTACCCTTCCCCGGAAGATTTCGGTTTGAGAAAGCAATCGGCACAAAAGCGAACGAGAATGTGATAAGATATTAGGCGCATACAATGGCGTCATGCTGAATTTACACCTGTTTCTCGAAGTTTAAACACTAACCATCCTTCGTAGCTCACCGGATCAATGGTTTAAACCAAAAAAAAAAAAAAACTCTCACCATCTTTCGTCGTTCGAGTGATCGGGTGATCGTTGGGTAGCAGCGCGCGCTTCCGGTAGGTAACGAGGGTACAACAGAGCAAAGCCCACATTCCAACACCGAATCCCGCCAAACAGCAACACAAAATCGCCTGAAACGACGCGGCAACGGAAACCTCTAAAGTGTCACGGAGCGTTCCGTTCGGCAAAGGAAGCCTGCGTGTAGAGGAAGAAAATGTGAACAGAATAATGGGAACAGATAAAATGAACAAAAACCACAAAACCAAATCCCAATCTGCGCCGGGTTCATCAAATTAGCCCGGTGGTGGTGGCCGGGTTGGTTCACAGAAGCGCCAAAGGTCGCTCGCCATGTGGCGAAAGGGAAAAAGGGAGTTCGTCGTTAGCATTGCGATACACGGAAGTTCTGTGCTTGAGATATATAGCTTCGAATGTAATTTGTTTGTGGCATATAATCATACAATTTGCAGTCGTTTGGATGTTTAGATGATTTCATTTCACCAGTAAAACCAGTTTGATATATCGCTCCGAAAGGAATCTTTGAGCGAAAGTGATTTGAGTTCTATTTTCAATCAAATCATCACCTAAAAGTAGGATGTTTTACATCCACGTCCACATTCGTTTGGCTCCGGACACATCAAATTGCATAAAAATTTTGTGTAGAACGTGTTCTCACTTTTCTTCTATTAACTTCACCGCCCAGCCCTGAAAACACACACATGCTGGGAAATGGCAATAACAAACCATCGAGGACGATGACGACGGGTCAACCATTTTACGAGGAACCGTACCGGTTGTACGATTATTAGCTGCTGGTGCGATTATGATTTGATTAGTAAATGATATGCAAATCCGGCTAATAGTTTTTAGGCGCTCATTTCGTTCTCATCTGCCATACCCTGCTGTTTGTTGGGTGGACACAGTGCGCGTGACCACCACCCCGGTCAGATCCAATTTATATGCATTCGCTTACGCTGAGGTTGCGCGGAGCGTAAAACCGCACACCGCTCAGACGGTATGGAATTTGGTTTGCGATTGCGGCGGGCTGTTCGCTTTGATCTTCGGGTTTTGCGCGTCGGATTTGATGATAATTTCCCTCGGAAGGTAATCTGCTCTATGCCTCAAAGCGTCTACGCGAAGGGTCTACTCCAAAAGGCAGATGACACACGTACGAGAGATGACAAAAACAAAAAGAATGTAAATAAAATGAACGAACCTGCACGATTGCTACATTATAATCGGGTCCGTGGTTGTCGGCAACAAAACATAGGTTCTACTAGAACCGTGATTTGCATCACTAATTAAGTTACGGTCGTAGAGTAGAAATCGGGATGAAATGCTGATTTCAGGCTTCGTGCAACGCAACCTCAAACGTAAAACCGAACAAGGCTGGAGTGCTCTCGTGGTACATCGAGAAGCGTGATTGATGGATGAGATCAGAACCCAATTTTCCACACCTGATCGATCGCATAGAAGAGAAGCCCGGGAGAATAATTCGTTTCGAGGTTTCGTGAAAAGCCGGTGGCAACAAATCCGTTTTGTTCCGGCTGTCATTCGTTCGCTCCGATCATCAAATCGACCCCAATACTTCACAACGAAAGAACGATGTGAAAATGTGCTTTGTCTGTACCTGAGGGGCAGCCATCTTTTCCCGGGATTGAAGCGATGGGAAACAATTAACCAACGCAAAAAGCCGACGAAGAGAAAATGCACATACCTCTATGGTAAGGGGGGCGATTTTTAACGACAGTGGACCATAATTGCAGCACCATCACCCAAGTTTGTCGTCCTGATATTACCGAGCTCGGATAAAAGCACGGACTCGTTGCGATCGAAAACGTATTAAAGGTTAGAACGGCGTTCCAACGACATTCGTACGCCACTTTTCCTAATCGAACTTCGGTTCCTATCTTCATTAATGTCGAGCATCGAGCCCCAGCCATCGTCATTAGCCACCCTGGGTGGCAGACCGTCTCCCTTCGGGGGGTCTTTTAATGCGTGTTTGGTTGATCGAGTAGAGTAGAGAGTAAGAGAGCAAGAGAGCAAGAGAGCAAGATTCCGAGAGAAAGAATGAGGCATTAAAGTAAGCCATCTAATTTAGGATCTAATCTGTTCGCGTTTGATATGCGGTAGCGGTTTACCGAGGTTTCTCTTCCCTTCCGTGCTGCTGCAACATTCTACTACTCTTTGGCGAGTGGAACACTGGATTGGGGGAAGCACTACGGAACGGGCTACGATTCTAAAGTAAGGTTCTAAGGCTAGCATTAATGTATCCCGTCCGGCGACTCATACCAATCGGTCCTGAATCTTGCGATTCCGACGCTTCCCGGTGACGAGAAGATGATTGAGTTGGTTCAAAATTTCCACCCGTCGCCGATCGGCTCCCTCTACGGTCGGCTTTCCGGTGGTTCGCGTCGCCAGCATTGCCGCCACCGGTCACACGCTCGTCTCCGAGTTGAGCTTCAGCACGAACTTGTTCGATTTCGGATCGACCACCTCCTCACTGACGGTGAAATGCGGTATCCGGTGGATGGACACCGTCAGCGACACGTCGTTCTGGATGAGCTGGAAAGTGCAGCCATCGGAGAGCGGCCGCGACAGCAGCTCGTCGCAGATCAGGGCCCAGTTGTGGTTCGGGCGCCGTTCCTTGTCGTTCTGCAGTACCGGCGCCTCGACGAGGTACGGCTCGAGGAAGGCCCGCGGGGTCATGTCGTGCTTGAGACAGTGGGCCAGATGCTTCAGGATCGATTCGACCGTGTGGCGCGGTTGCTGCCGCGTCACGCGCAGGTACTTCTGCAGGGCGCGGGCCATCGACGGAAAGATCGCTTGGGCCGCTTCCTGTGGATCGAGCGGGATGGCGGGCGGTGCGGCACGACCACTTCCATCTCCACCGTCGTGCTGCTGCTGCTGCTGCGACTGTGACGATCCACCAGGCTGCTGCATACGTTTTATGTGCGTGAACGCTTCCTCGGCCGCCGTCACCAGCCGAGCGCGGCGCTTTTTTACTCGCCGCTCGTACTCGTGCTCCTCGTAGAAGCGCTCGTTGTGCGAGGAGTCACGGCGCCGGGCGTGGGCTGCGAGAACGGCACGCGATTGACTCTGCTGCTGGGCCGGTGTCGCCCCGTCCACGTCGTAGTACTTGAAGGACGAGACGGCGGCCGCTTTACGCTGGGCCTTCGAAACTGGCAATCGCTCGAGGTATGGATTGTAGATGCTGAACTCGGTGTAGTATCGCTGCAGCACCCAAACCGCCGCCCGCTGGATACTCAGTTGGCCGATGCTGTAGCTGTGCGATTCTCCGTCCGGGCTGCGGATCACCTTCACGTGATAGAGCGGCTGCAGGTGGCGAATCTCGAGCAGCACGACCGCCACGTAATGCACGAACAGCAGCGTGTCACAGTAGCTGGTGGCGTACGAAACCAGCGTCTTATAGTCGACCACGGACGATCCGGACACGATCGCGCGGGCCCCTTCCGTCACCTGCACGATGTAGAACAACCAGTACGCGAAGGATGAGATTAGCACCAGTAGTAACGCGCAGGAACGAAACAGAAAAATGCGCGGCATAATGGCGATCGGTTGGCGCAGGAATAGAGCCCACAGGCCGATGGCCAGCAGCAGCAACCGAGCGGCCAGCGACACCAGCATGCCCTTACACTCCGCATTGCACGCCAGCAACCGCAGCCGCTCGTTTTGAGACAGATCCAAACTCTCGAACGCCGCCGGAAAGAAGCCGATCCGGGGTAGGACGACCATCGCCAGCGGTCCGACGAACGCAACCGCACACAGCAGAACCGCCAACCCTCGCTCGAGGTAGCGCTGGCAGGCAAACCCAACGCCTCGATCATCCGCCATTTGGAAGTAGCTCACATCCTCCATCGAAATGCTCTGTTCCGAGGTATTGCCCGTGATGGCAGTCGTATTGTCGCCCCACGTTTCGTCCTGCGGCAGGATGGACACCTCGATAATCTCCTGCCCGTCGCGCCCATCGTCCCCGAGGTTGACGCTCGTCTGGAACGGTGCCATATCCGGTCGCTTGTTATTCGTGGTGCTGCTGCGCGAGTGATTATTGCTGCGATGCGAATGACGCGTTCGATGCGATCCAAGTGTGCTATGTTGCTGCTGGTGCTGTTGCTGCTGCGGAAGGTGATTCTGGGAGGTGCGTGATCGTCTACTTTTGCTGCCCGGTTCCGACTTGACCGACTCCGTTTCCATCATCGTGCCCATCGAGGAAGAGAAGACGGTGACGGTGGGATGGTACTGCCGTTCATTAGCAACACACCAGCTTCGTCTTCCTTTCGCTACGCAACGGAGACGAGCCCCACGTACGGTAGATTGCTTTGATGCGACCCAGCTAGACGAATCGAAGAAAAAAACTGTCCCGCTGGGGGTTGAAATTGGAATCACAAAATCGAATCAAAAACTCCACTGATGCGTGTTTTTCTTGCCAAATTTCACATGGACAAATTTCTTTTGGCTTTGCTTCCTCGCTTGCGCTAGTGTTGGTGACGACGGACGGCAGCGGGCGACGAAACAAATGAAAAAACCGGCCCTTACAGTTAGCTATTTAGCGCCCGTGCGTCCCTTCTTTTCCCTGTCCACCACACCCGTACAAGCGGGTTTATGGCAGTTGTTAGTCACGATGGAATTGTCGCAGCCAATATATCGGTCACTGTACTGATTTTTGTTTGCCTTTTTTACGTTAAGAATTTTCCATAGAACCAGTTGCTTCCTTTCAGACGCGAACGCACACTCGAAAATTGACACACACGCACACACTCCACCGCACAGGTATGCAGCGAAGCAGCATAAAACGCAGCATAGGCACAGGTGAATGGTATTAAAATGAACCGAAACTATGAGCCTTCGAACCGTGGCTGGATTAAAACACGTTCCTTACACACAGCACAGATTTCACAAAACGGGCCAGAATTGGCAAGCTCTTCATAGACGCTTTTATTTTAGACGCACAACAACAATTTGCACAACACATCGAGCATAGAACGCGACGGAGACGACGGGGGGATGCATCAAGGTTCGGTTCGGGTGAATGACCGAGTCACAACGCTTTACACACAACTCCGGAAGACGAAGAAATACGTCTATAATTGTGCCACCGACGAGGAGGATGAAAGCGCGTCCTCGGGGGAGTATTAAATCACTTTGAGTAGAAAATGTTGAGCCACAAACACGTAAATTTCCACACTTTTTTTACTGGACAACAAACACAAAAAAGAAGCGAAAATCAGTGACATCTGTCAAACAAACTGTCAAAATTCGTGCTCGATGTTCCAGTGGACGATGGCAGAGCCTACACGCCTGACGCCTCCTCACGCGATTACGATGTCCACAGGAGAAAATGTTTTGTTGCAATTTCTCAAAGCTAAGAAAAAGAAAAATACTTTTCATTTCTTTCTTCCGTGTCACAATCTGCAATGTAGCTGTATTCGCTTCACGGCAGATTACGCTATATATTCCCGTTTAAAGGGACAGTTAACTGACTAACCGGTATTGCCAAACTTGGCGAATTTTACTAGAGAATTCGGGTTGTACACAGTGCAATCAATTTAACAGTTTGTATAATAATTTTTAAATTGAAAAACTGATGTTTCACACAAATCATTGTCTAAAAAATAGCTTTATGACAAAAAAAAACTAGCAAATTGAAACTTTGTTGACAGTGTTTGGCGGAGCATGGCGGCAACAAAACATAATGGTCGTGCCTTCTTTTTCTGACGTTCGAATTAATCATTGCCAAAAACCGGGTTTCTTTTGTGGCAGTTGAATGTTGTTTGTGCGGAATAAATAATTGAAGAAAATATTTATTTTCCGGAAAAAATAGAAAGTCCGGCAATAACCAGTGTCAGTTTTGTTTCCAAGTAAAGTTTGTGCCATGCTTTATTAGCAAAGTTCGCCTAGTTACTAATCTTGATGCGTTTATGTTGCGGAATGCACTTCATGACTCGTAACTGATGCAACATTTTTCCAGATTAACTGCAAGCGAAGATGGCAACAGTAAGTTGGGTTACGTTAAGACGCGTAAAATTTAGTTAGATTGTGTGCTGATAAAACACAACCTTTTTTTCCCCATCATTCCGTGTTCGCGAAGAACAAGCAACCCATCATGGAGGACTTCTCTCCACGCGATTACCAAGTGCAGATGAAGGATTTGTGTCTGGCGAAGAATACCATCATCTACCTGCCGACCGGGTCTGGTAAAACGTACATCGCCTTGATGGTGATGAAAGAGATGAGTTACCAACTGCGTAATGAAATTGGGAATGGTGGGAAGCGTAGCTTTTTCCTCGCTAACACGGTGGCACTGGCAAAGCAGCAAGCACAATTCTTCTGCCAGCATATGCCGTTCAGCGTGCGTTTGTACACGAGCGAGGTGAACGTGGACGCATGGAAGAGTGACCGTTGGTTACGGGAGTTTAGTGAAGCGCAGGTGAGATCCGCAGTAACGGAAGGGCGTAACGGAACTGCAAATACTGATCGGAGCGCAATTGTTCTTTCGTACGGGTACAGGTGTTTGTAGTCACGTCCCAAATCTTACTGGATGTACTACGACACGGGTATCTCACGCCGGCCAACATCAATCTGATCGTGTTCGACGAATGTCACCGTGCCGTCGGGCAGCATCCGATGCACGCGATCATGAAGGAAATAGTATCGGCTCCGGCGAACGATAGGCCGCGTATTATTGGGCTATCTGGGACGCTGCTTTTCAAGGAGCTGAAGATGCCACAGCAGGTGCCGGAAGAGCTGGAGCGGTTGGAGAATACGTTCAGCGCGACCATAGCAGCGGTGGACAACGATGAGACGTTCAAGACCGTGTGCAGTTTTTCGACCAACCCGAACGAAATGCTGATACCGTACCACCGTAACACAGTCAGGTCCTTCCCGGTTGTGACCGAAGTATTGCAGAAAGTGAACGAGTTTCTGAATCAGGTGCTGCTAATCCACTTGCCGCAGTACACAACTCAATCGGCACGCACGCTGCTGAAGAGTCTTACGGCACCTGTGAAGGAGATAAAGAAGGTATTGTCCGAGTTTGAGTACCATCTAACAGAGCTCGGCATCTATCCGGGTTCGCTCGCGATTCTGTCGGTGATAGTGCAGCTGGAGATAAGTAAGCGTAATGCGTCCTGCGACAAGGCACGCCAACTGTTTCGTGGAGTGATATCATGTAAGTAGAGCGACCCTTCCGACGGACGGGGTTTCGATCACTTATCTGTGTTTCCCTTTCCGTTGGGCGGTAGTTTGCGATAGAATACATCATGTACTCGTGAACGCTATGAGCGGGTTCAGCAGGAAGAAACAGATCCTCTTGTTCTCCTCCGATCAGTGCCAAAAGTTGATCAAGTATCTGGAGGATTCGTATCGGGCGGCCGAGGATCAAACGAAGCAAGCGATCATTTTCGTGAAGCGACGATTGACTGCTAAGGTGCTGTACCATCTGATCAAGCTCTACTTCCACAGCGAGAATGATAGCAAGGTTGAGCCGCTCGTGAAACCGGAATTTATCGTCGGCGTTAATGCTACACTGGATGAATCGATCGAAACGATACTGGCCGCTAAGAATGATCGACGAGTAAGTCAAGCAGCAGGTGTCTCAGCCTGAGATCATTAAGTAAGCTGGTATGTTTTCTCCCTTTCCGCGTGCCCTTAGGTGATTGATCGTTTCCGGAAGCACAACATTAATGTGCTGTGTGCGACGAACGTACTAGAGGAAGGCATTGATCTGCAAATGTGCAACATGGTGATCATGTTTGATGCACCGATCTCGTACTCCTCCTTCGTGCAGTCAAAGGGACGTGCGCGGATGCGGACAAGCAATTACGTCCTGATGATTTCGGAAGACGATCGTGTGCAGTTCGTGAAGCGCATTCAATTGTATCGCGCCATCGAGAGTCGATTGAAGGAGGTAGGTTGAAAAAGTTCGCTTACACAACTTTGCCCGTTCGCTAGAAAAAAAAAAAGAAACAGCCTTAAACTCATGTTCGTATATTCCGCCACTAGGAATTGATTGGGAAAACCATCAACCGCGCCGAACCGCTTGAAACGGACGTACACAAGGAGTTGGCGTACGATCTGATCCCGCCGTTCATCACACCGAACGGTGCGAAATTGGATGCGTTGTCCGCAATACAGCTGCTGAATCGCTACTGCATGAGCCTGCCGAACGATCTTTTCACCAGCAGCTGTGTCATCTGGAAACGGATCGACACATCGGCGACTGAAATCACGGTTACGGTGAAGCTGCCGATGCAGTCGACGGTGCGCGATACTATCTCCGGTGTGCCGATGCGGCAATTGCGGCTGGCGAAACAGTCGGCCGCATTCAACGCCTGCAAGCGGTTGTACGAGGCTGGCGAGCTGAACATGTTTCTGCTGCCCGTCAGATCCAACGAGAAGGTGGAGGAGCTAAGCGATCAGTACTTTACCCATTGGCGCAAAATGTCGAAAGAGTTGGATCCACGGAAGGCGGGTACGGCCAAGTACGTCCGTGGGCATAAAATTGAGTACCCGCTGGAAACCGTCAACTGTACTCCCCAGGCGGACGGTGAAGAGTGCTACGTGTACATCATCCGCATGCGGGCCCAGTTCGAAGCGAGTGCACGGATCGAAAACGTGCGTATCTTCGACCAGCTGTACGGTAGCGCTAACAACTTTGGCATCCTCACGCGCAAACCACTGCCGGCGATTGCCAAGATGGTGCTGTTCGTGACGCTCGGTCCGATCGGTGTGGAAGTTGTGCCGGAACCGGTGCGCGTTACGCTCGCACCCGATTCCGGCCAGCTGCGCCGCTTGATGCGCTTCCATCTGCTGCTGTTTCGCGATCTGCTTCGGGTGTGGAAACCGTTCACCGTGCTCGATGGGCAGCCCCAGGAAAATGGGTTCATTATTGTGCCGATGGTCCGATCGGAGGCGATCGATTGGGAACTGATCGAACGGTTTCCGTTCCTGCGGCCGGCAACGGAGGCGAGTGTGCGCGCACGGCAGCAGCTGCAATTCGAGCCGGATCGGTACCAGCTGCGGGTGGTGCACCCGTGGTACAAGAATGATCCGGAGCAGAACTACGTGGTGATACGCGTGCATGAGGATCTGCGCCCGTCCAGTGCCTTTCCGACGGAGAAGTACAGCTCGTTCGAAGATTACTTCGAGAAGGAACACCATCAGGTGGTGGTGCGACGCGACGACCAGTTCCTGATCGAGGTGAAGGGCATCACGACGAGCCTGAATCGATTGTATCCGGGCGGGGAGACGGATGGAGGCGTAAGTACGCGTTCGCGCTACTGGGAGTTTCAGGAACTTCTAATACCGGAGCTGGTGCACAACTACGAGTTCCCGGCGGACTACTGGCTCAAAGCGACGCTGCTGCCGAGCGCACTGCACCGCGTGCATTATCTGCTGCTGGCCGAAGGTATACGGCTCGATCTGGCCACAAAGGCGCAGATCGGGAGCGTGTGCTGCAACCAGTTGGCGGATGTGACCGTCGACCGGATGCTGCCGATCGTCGGGCAGAAGGCGAGCCAACGTTCGCATCAGCTTGAGGATAACGACGACGACGAAGACGACCTGGAGCCGGACAACGAATCGACCGGCGAGGAGGAAGGGGACGACGAGGAAAAGCAGCGATATATACCTCTGGATAAAAGACCGCGCGGGGAGCAACTGCGCAATATTCTGCATCAGATACACACCGAAGCGCCCGCTATTGTTGACAAGTTGATTTACCCGTGGGAAGAGAACGATGAACCGTGCGATTTGAACCGTAACATCCACACGGTATCCAAGATCGATATCGACTACCATGTCAGCTTCATTAACAAGCACACGCCGGACGCGGAAAAGATAGCCAAGCAGACCAACCACTCGATAACGCATACGAACATCGACAAAATGCTGGCGGAACTCGATATCGATCGAGATGACCGGAAGTCGCCGGCGAACGGTGCTGCTGGCGGTTATGGTCTGCTGGCGATCGATGACGGTGGCGTCGGTGGGCAAATCGGTGAGATAGCGATGCTGAAGCTAACGTACGACAACACGGCGAACGTGCCGTTGCAGCAGGCCGACATTCTGGAGGCGCTGACAACGAAATCCTCCGGGGACGTGTTCAATCTCGAGCGGAACGAGGTGTTGGGCGATGCGTACCTCAAGTTTGCCGTCTCGGTGTACATCCTCTGCCGGCACACTAGCTGGCACGAGGGTTACCTGTCCGCGTGCAAGAGCCGCATGGTGAGCAATCGCAATCTGCTTTACTGTGCGATGCGGTACGGGCTAGCGGGCAAGATTAAGGTGTACCCGTACGATCCGAAGAACGATTGGGTGCCACCGCTGTCGAGTGTGCCGGGACCGGTGCGCGATGCCATGGTGAAGGCGAATGAAACGCCTTCCCTGCTGTACAAACTATCACTTTCGGAGGAGGAAGTGATGGCGGGCCGCGCGAATCAAAGCACGATCGACGCCTTTCTGCCGCTGGTGGAACCGAACGAGCAGCCGTCGCGCTCGACGCTGCAAAGCGTGTTGGGACAGGTGCAGATTTCGGACAAGGTGGTGGCGGACGCAACCGAGGCCTTGCTGGGCGTTTGCGTGAAGACGGTCGGGTACGAGCGTTCGTTCCGCTTCCTGTCCCATCTGGGCATCATTCCGAAGGGGTCAGACGTACCGATGTTGCTGCGTACGACCAAGTTCCCCATCGCCGACTATTTCCCCATTCGCGACCAAGTCGACCGTTTGCTGTGCAATCCGGATCGGATCGAGACGGTGCTGGGGTACCGGTTCCGCAACCGGTGCTATCTGCTGCAGGCATTCACGCACGCCTCTTACACGTCGCACTCGCTGACCACCTCCTACCAGCAGCTGGAGTTCCTCGGCGACGCCGTGCTCGACTTTCTCATCTCGATGTACATCTTCGAGCGCAATTCAACCATGACACCCGGCCAGCTGACCGATCTGCGGTCGGCGCTGGTGAACAACGTAAATCTGGCGTGCGTCCTGGTGCGCACGGGGCTGCATCTGCACATACTGTCCCAGTCGCCGATGCTGACGGACGCGATCGGGAAGTTTGTGCGGATGCAGCACGGCAATCAGATTGGCGAATGGGCGCACCTGCTGACGGAGGAGTCGGACACGGCGATGGTCGATTACGTGGACATACCGAAGGTGCTGGGTGACGTATTCGAGTCGCTGATCGGTGCCATCTACCTCGACAGCGGCTGCGATCTGAACGTGTGCTGGCGGGTCTGCTATCGGTTGCTGCGGAACGAGATCGCCTGCTTTACGGTCGACACTCCGATACAGGTGGTACGGCAGCTGTTCGAGCATCCGGAGGCGAAGCCACACTTTAGCGCACCGATCGTGGATGACGAGGTGGTGTACGTCAAGCTAACCTACACGCATCGCTCCAAGCGCCAGCAGGTGTACGGGTTCGGCAAGAACAAGGAGAACGCACGCCAAGCGGCCGCCAAGCTAGCGCTCAATCGCATGAAGTAGAGTGATGCAAAGGGAGAGCGGTAGGGGAGCGAGTATGCAGAGCAACCCATGTTGCTTTAAGCCTTTGCTTGGTTGCGTTATATTGGTTCATGGCGCTGAAACGCATCCAAGTGCTTTTACCTTTAACGCCTTTCATGACATACTGTGTTGGTCCGCACAGTATTACCAAGATGTGATTGCTTTAAGTTTTCATTTTACCTTATCTACAACAGATAGATATTAAAACACGAAACAAATAAATAATAAAAATAAATTTAAAAAAAAAATGTCCATCAAGTACGTGTGTGGGCAGAACTGCTAGAAATGGGTGCACTTTATTCGTCGTGGAAATCTTCTTCTGTTCTAGTTCGCTCGGGTCCTAATTCCTACAGAAGCTGCTACAAACCTGCACCAGCTTAGCGTGATGTAATGCAGTTGTGCCTGCTACATAAGTAAACTATAATCTCCTAGATAGACACACGCCCTTTATATCACAGAATCGCGTCCGCTTCCTGCCATTCCATTAGCAGCGTGCACGTTTCTTCCTTCCCCCTCGTGCTCGTTGTCGTTGTGGTCGTCTTCGTCGTCGCCGTCGCCGCTCAGCGTGATGATGCTCGAGTCACCGAGCGGTGCCGCGCCGAGAACAAGGTTCTCCATCGAGTGTCCCCTGCGCAGGAGCGTGTTGCGTAACGTTTGCGTAAAGCCCGGCCCGGTGGACGGTGTGGAGTTCGCAGTGACACCACCGGGACGCAGAACCTGCCGAACGTCGGACGCGGTAAAGCTATGCTGCTGTGATGTCGTGTGTTGCTGTTGCTGCTGCGATTCGCCAGCTGCGTTGAGGGACCGGTAGCGGCGGGCGGCCGCTGCCGAGGGTGGCCGAGTTGTAGAGCACTCGGGGTACCGGGTTAAGCTCCAGTGTTCCTGTTCCACCGAACTGCTGCAGGGCGGAGCAGTAGTCCGGTGGGGGTAGTTCAACGCACGTCGATGGGTTTGCCGATTGATCTGGGATCGCTGTCTGGGGAAGTGCGGTGCGGTGTCGGATGGACGGTGATCCACCGCTCGATTCGCCCATCAGACGACGCACGCTGCGCCGGATGCTGTTGCGCAGTAGCTTTGCAATGCGCGCTCCGGTGGCCGTGGTGTATGAAGGAGGCGGTGTATACTTTGGCGGTGCGTCCTCCGTGTCCCGGGTCGATCGTGCATCCATCGAAAGCGTTACCACCGGGTCCGTGGTGCCATCGTGTGTAGAGCCCGCGCCGGACGTGCCTTGCTGCAGTGGTACGGAAATGGCTGCGCGTCGCGCATGCACCGCCCGCATCGAGGTGCTCGTGTCCCCATCTATCGGTGGACGCAGCAGTAAATCCACGCGCTGTGAACGAAAAAAAAAAATGTTTAAACATACACCAAATCCCTTTTTTGTCATTCGCCATTCTGCTGCCCACTCTACTCACATCCAAGATGTCCGGTGGGCCGCGGCAGAGGTAGCGATAGATTTGTATCACCATGATGACCGGAACTAGCAACAGGAAGCCGACCTGAACAAAGCCGCCGACCTGACGGGCCCATAGCGGCCAGTAGGTGCTCGAGCCCGATGAAGACGCCGCCGCCGTTGATGTCACCGAGGACCAGTTGAAGAGTGCGGCACTGTTCGACAGCCGGTACTGTATAATGCACATGAAGATAAGCCCGATTGGTAGCAGAAAGTTCCAGGCGAAAGCGACGAATGCCGAGAACGATTGCAGTACCTGCAGATCGTTGACTAGAATGTCACCTGCGTAAATGAGTGGTAAGTGTTAGTGAACCGTACTGGCCTTGCGTCAACCCAGCTGGCATCACTTACTTGTGAACGGTCGTCCACGGACGAGGAACAGGGCAAGGATGTGACCGATCCAGAGCAGCAGCACCCACCAGGCGGCACCGAGGATCGTGTCGAGGTAGTGCACGATATTGATGCCACCCTCCGTTGCCAGCGGCATCCCGAGCAGCAGCCCCATAACGCAGCTAAGCAAGATGGAGGACGGTGCGTCCCCGATCGCTCCGGCCACCGGTTTCCACATCACGCACAGCTGCCCCAAGCCGAACAAAACGAGCGCCAGATACCCGATCAGCCCCCAGATGGGTGCAATGTGTTCCGGGCTGGCGGCGGCCAGGGCAGCCGGCAGTAGCTCCGTCGCGAGTCTCAGCGGCTGGTAGCCCGACTCTCGGTTCGGATCGGTGTAGGAGCGTTTGAAGCTTTCCCCAATCACGGTCGAGTAGCGGATGTACCACCGGTTGGGCATGGTGGCATGCTGCGGCGGTAGCGGCTGATTCGCAGGTCGGAGAAATACGTTCGTTCCAAGGTTTTCTGGGGATAGAGTAATGCGTGAGAAATGCGCTGTATGCGCGAGTGTATGCGTTCATCGGCATCGTTTCGAGCGTGAGTGGTCTTACCGTACGAACCGGGCATGTAGTAGTAGCCGCGATTGTTCAGTATCTGCACACAGGCACTGCCCAGTACGGCGGCCAGCATCAGCACGGCAAGGGTGACGAACGCCACGAGGAACGCATCGCGCCGCAGTTCGCGCCGCGTCCGAGCGTTGCACGAGCCCTTCCGGTTGCTGCGGCAGTTGATCGCATAGATCGACACACCCAGCAGACCCCACGTCAGGAAGGTTTCCTGTGCCGCACTTGTCCAGCTGCGCGAGTTCAGAAAGAAGTCCTGCCAGTCGGTCGACGGGAAGATGTTCTGCACACTGTCGTAGTTGATGAAGGTGAGGAACTTGGCACAGACCGCCGTCAGGCAGACGAATGCACCGATAAACACACCGATCACGACCTTCCCGAGCGAACGGATCCCCCGGCAGAGCGCCACAAACACGAGCATCCAGAGGATGGCCATGTTGAACGCGTGCTGGAAGCGTATCGCACCGATACCACTGGTGCGCGGACCCGTCACCGAGGGAAACGGGTTTCGCCCACCGTACCCGGTCGGTACCGAGGCTGCCTGGTGCGCGAGATGGTAGCGCTGCAGTACGACACCGTTGAAGTAGTCGGCCACCGTGTCGGGCAGGCGGAACGATTGGTTGTCGTAGCCCGATCCGCGGTACACCTCGAACGGCTCCTGCCAGCGGTACTTTTCGTTGCGCATGATGAACGCATCCCGGAAGTACACCAGCACCCAGGCGAGCGAGATCGTGGAGTAGAGCGTGACCAGAGTTTGAGCGAACAGCAGCGCAATCCCAATGCCCTTGCAAATCGGGCTGATGCGCCACATCGTGACCGGTCCGCCACGGATCCGAGCGCCGAGCACCATCTGCAGCCACAGCATCGGTATTCCGAACAGCAGCGAGAAGATCAGAAACTGCACCACAAAGTTCGCCCCGAAGTGTACGCTAAACACGGCAAAGCGCGAAATGTTGAACAGCCCCAGCGTGCAGAAGGTGGTTGCTAACGAGCGCGAAATGGCGTGCGGCCAGCGCGCCTTCCCACGACCGTCACTACGTCGGCTGCTCCGCTGTGGGCTACTTGCTTCCGCCTCCGACTCTTCATCGCGCCCGGTTGTTGCGTCGTCCGGACCGGAGTCCGTTCCAGCGGTGGGTACCGATTCCGTCTGCACGGTGGTCGAACTGGTGCTAGTAGCAGTGGTCTGCCGTCTCTGCAGGTCGGACGGGTCGCGAAACCTTCGGCTGGCGCTGTTCGTACCCTCCCTGCGATCGGCATTCGGCATGCGCTGCTGGCAGGCCGATGAACCTTCCTCTACGGCGCCATCATGCATCGGCTCGGCCAGTCGGTGAGTCCTGGAAAACGGGAAGCAAGATGAAGAAGAATGTTGATCTTTGATTCAGATAAAAAGCCTCGTAATCCGGATCGTGTTACACATCAAACAGTGGCACCGTAAATACGGTCGGTTTTGCGACACCGTTGCGATGCATCTTCCCTACACTACTGCGCGCACTTCCGTTCGAGCCAATGTCAAGGGCTCTAGGTCAGACCTGGAGACTGGAGTACTTCGCACAT
>JXXA01003075.1:0-13642 GCA_000956255.1 Anopheles punctulatus | reverse complement strand
ATCGTACATTCTTACCGTGATCTCGAGGTTTTGCCTGCATAGAGATGGCAGTGTATCTAACATCACGACCGCATCACTCTTATTTAGAACTTCACACTACTACATCTTCTCGGAAGTGAGCCAATCACACTTCCCCCAACCCTTGCGTGAGGTTGGGTTCGCTTCACGCGCAACGTGCCAGGAGATGAAGAGTATTTCTGCGAACTGCTGATGTTACTTGAAGTAGAACCCCGTTGCAGAAAATATCCTGCAAAAGAAAGCCAACATCAACAACTTCCCATGATACAGTGGAATCCAGAACCACTACGTCACCGGATACGCGGGTGGTCAAACCAGAGTGAGCAGTACGCCATTTCGGTGTGACGCCTACCCTTGAGTATGTTCAAGTAGTGTACGGGAGACGAAGAAGAGTTTGCATGCATCGATCGTCTGCTCCCCCGGCGGTAAAGAACGCGCACGGAGTGCGAACGCAGCATTTTTTCATCACCAACCGCGAATTGGTGGTGATTTTTTTTTGCTGTTTGCACAGGCAATTAAAGCTTAACTGTGTTGTTTTGCCGCTGTGTACGTACGTTGACAGTGACGAAACACGCAATTGTCACAATCTTTTGCGTTTTCCTCGTTATCGCGTGTGCGTGCGCTGCGTGTCGTTGCTGTGGCAGTGTTGGTGAGATTGTGGATTGAAAGCGTTTAAGTGCAAGCTGAAACGATAGTACGAGTGAGACGCAAAGTGAGAATAAAACGTGAGAATGAGACAGAGTGAGTCCGAGCACGGTGGTATGCGGCGAAGCTTTAGTTGATAGTTTTTCGGGCGGGTGCTGGGCTGCAGAAGCGCGCACGGTGCACTTTTCCTGTGCACGACGATCTTTCCTACCGCGTCCACATCCAACGACTGGCTTCAACAGCGAGCCTCACACTTTATTGTGTTAGTGTGTGTGTGTGGTTCGTCGGTGTTTGTCTTTATTTTTTTTGCATCGCGCGAACTTTATGCCGTATCATCGTTAGCGAACACAGTACCCAAACAACAGTACGGTGGATCCGGGTGTTCGCGCCGGTCAGATCCGTCGTCATAACCGCCATTCGTCGTGCATTTTCGAGTACCGCGCGCACAGATTTCATCGTTTTTTGGAGCTACTTAGTACACTGTGACACTACCGTTAATAGCTACTGTCATCTGTGCTAGGACGTGATTATTCTATTACGTTCGTGTATGAGTGTACAAGAAAGGAATCAAAGCAAGCAGGTTTGACGTTATCCGCCATATTATAATTGCGATGTGGAATCGAATCCTAGCTCACCTGATTTACCGATTCTCCAAGTGTACCGAGTGAAGATACCATATGGAAGATTGAAATCGTCGCACCCACACACAGACACACAGTGTATAAAGAGCGCCCTCTAGTTGCCATTATCACCACCACCAACTCGACTCTAGCTCCCCTGCGCTCGTCTAGTACACAGGCTAGAAATAGACGAAATAGAAAAGCAAACACGGTCCCTTATCCGTTACCACCGCACCTTTTCTGTTCTGTCACCGTAGGTACCACGGCACTATCGCGTACAATACTGTGTAATGCACGCACACTGCGCAATGCATTGTGTATAGTGTTGGTTTTTTTTCGTTTCATGTGACGTTTACTAGTGTAGTGCTGGGCGCATTGGTGTTGACATCTAGATGATATTACACGCAGAAGTGTGGCTAGTAAAAAGAAAGAAGAAAATCAAGTGACCTGCTTTCGCTTCGCGCACTCAGACGTGTTATTGTTGTTGCGCCTGCAACATTGTTAAGCCTGTCCTCCATAGTGCAATCGGTCGGCCACCATCTTTCGTCTGCCCTGTAGTACATGTTCGCGCGATAAGATGCGTGGAAGGGTATCACTGGAACGAGCGAGTAGTAGCTGGCTAGTGGGTAAAAGTGTTCGTTTTACACCGGAACGAATTTAAGTCCTGGTTTGCGCTGCTAATTGTGCTTTGTGGTTACGAGTGCCCTGGAAAGTGTCTGGAAAAGGCCACGCAGCTGCTACCATCATTGTTTTTGAAGTTTGATTTTTATCTGCCTGATTGGTTGAATATGGCCCAACAGCAGCAGTACCAGCAGCAACCCCAACAACAGTACCCGTATCAACAGATATCGCAGTACCAAAACGCCACGCTGGATTATGGCCATCAGCATAATGCTTCTTCATTAGTATCGACCGGCACGCTTTGGCCAATGTACGGTCAATACTCGGAGCCACTGTCGAATCCGAACACCGGTAACTACGGCACCAGAGTGCGCCACAATCGGTCACTGAACCGGGACGCACAGTATGACGAGTTTTCCACACGTAGCTCCTTCTTAACGCCAGCAAATCGCGTGTTTAGGTAGGTTCTAGCTAGGAAATTCATTCAAGAGAGGTCAGAAAAGAAAGAGGTTATGATCTAAAATTTGGTTCAGATAATATTTCACACGTGTCGGATTCTAGAAACTCTCCGCCAATCGTTATGCCGGAGCGAACCTTATCGTTAACATTATCTAACCTAACTTTTCTTCACGTTCTCTTTTTCCAGGTAAGGCAATCGGCTGTCAGGCGGACTGGAATCGAATTTCTATGGTTGGCTGCTATTTGATCAGCTGTGCGCTAATAGTCGTATGTGTTAGAGCAGCGTCAGTCACCGTCGCGGATCTCAATAGATTAGAGGAACCAAAACTGTACCACCGTTGTTGCACTGGCATTTGTAAACGGCTGTCGTCTTATCGTCAATGCGCGAATATTTCGCACCGCACCGCAAGCGCCAACGGAAGCGGTGGCGCCAAAAAACGGGTGCACCTTTCTTCGAACGGCAGTGTACCATTCAATACACTCGCGGTATAGGATAGGTCGGCGCAGAAATCGTTCTCACGGGTGTACTGAAGAATGTGTGAAAACAGGGATTAGATTGTTTACCGATGACTCGGAGATGTTAGGTGCCACAGGAATAGGTGCGCTTATCGCGAATCGCTAATCTGTTGGCTGTTTTCGCGATCAACGGACGAGCACCGGCTAACCTTGCCGCGCTTGTTGTTGATTTTGCGCGATCTTCAAGCTAACTGATCGCGTTTTTATTTTTTTTTTCGCACCCCTCATCACATCAAATCTGAATGAATCGAGCAAAAAATCCTGACGAGCCTGTTCCCGTTGATGTTGCATACTGCATATTGCGAAGTACATGACGCTGCATAATTCGTGAAGGAAACGGATTTATTTACTGGTTTGTGCGCCCAATACCGGGCGCACCATCGCATCTATCACCACCCATTCGCGTGCCTCGTGCACTTTCGTCAGTCGCTCCCAGGGTTTTTTTTTAGGATTGATTTGATTTCGCGATGGGGCGTTTGGAATACCACGTTCGTATCAGTTAGGTAGGCGCGTACGGAAACGTCACTTTTGTGGACGCGAAGCAACGTATCGAGGAGCGCGCGAGCCCAGTATGGAACGGAACGGAATGGAACCGCCAATCCAGATGGCGGTTGGCTGTGTGGTAACAAGCAGAGTAAACAGTTGTTATCAATACTGTAGCAATTTCTACCATTTCCGGGCAAGCGTGTTGGGTCGTTTGGGGGCATATTAAAATCCCGTCCCCAATATCGCCAGCCCAACGGTTCGCCGGCATATGGGGCAAAAGATCACAGCGCGAGCGACAGGAAGGGAGCAAACACAGGAGCCGGGAAGCGGCACGAGAAACACGGCCGACTGGAACGGATGGAAGATTATGATTTTCATTCATAACAGCATGCGACGTGAGTTGGATTGTATTACGGCTTTTATTTGCTTCTTGTTTCGCTGCCTTTCTGTGCATGTATGCTAGCTGTTGGAAGCACTCTCACCCATACACGCGTCCGCAAGCATTTGGCAAGTGAGCCAGTGCCCAAAAAAACACACCCAAAAATACACGCTGTGGCTTTGTCCCAAACGCCTTACCGGTTTATCCGACGCAAACAACCTTCTGCTGCAACCCAGCCCGCAGCAGCACCGTTGGAGGAGGAAGGCACGAGATCGGCCGAATGTGGTTGCTATAGACGTCGTCTTGCGTCAGAGGATTATTAAGTGCCATTAATTCCAGCGCGCGCAGCAACTCCGGTTCTTGCGATGGGCTCAATCTTGCAGCTCGTCACGTTTGGGACAGGATTTCGGGTCAGTGTATGTGTGTGGACCGGCGATGCCACTATATTATAACCCCCACCAACCTTCCGTCCGACGCGTGATCGCACCATGGACACCTCGACGAAGAGGGTGAATCGCTGCGGAGCGCCCTCAGAAAACTATACCCCAACGCTGTTGATATGCTCGTTTAAGGAGATGAAACGCACATATATACACAAACCGAACGCGATCGGCTCTGCTCGTAGAGCCCAACACGGGACGTAGAATAGGGGATCATATTAAAAAGAGTGCAGTTTTTTTTTTGTTTTGTTTATTACTACTGCCCACCGCGAACCTGCTCCTCGTTCGTGGAGCTGAACACACTTAACACGCAGCCATCGTCGTGGTGAGATTGTTTATTGCATTCTACACTGCCGCCGTGGCGCATTCCAAAGTGTGTGCAGCTTTGTTTGAGATCCTGTTTTTCGTTTTCTGGATATGCGTGCAGAAGCAAGTTGCAGTTGGAAATGGGAGAAGCAGAACCACCACGAAGCGAACGCGAGCGAGCATCTTGGGAACGGCCCGAGGCGGCTCGAAAACGGGGTGGCATTGCATTGCGTTACAATGAAATGGTGATTTTTTGGGACTCCCTCCCGGTGGAGCACGAGCTGGAACAAAAACCCGACCTCAGTAAGCGTTACATAATTAATGGATATTCCCTTTATTTTGCTTAATCATGGGTTACGTCTCACTCTAATTGATCACGGAATGGGATTAGTTTTTGGGAGAATCCGGTGACAGAAAGGATTTTACATTCTTCTAGGTCCGCTTAATGAGAAAACTTTCGAGTTACGAGTTATTAATTAAGTTTTTCGTTCAATTTAAGGCTGTCGAGAGAGATAACATATTCCGACGGACGCGTTAACGACGATTTTTATTTAATTTTAGCAAAATGCATGCCAATGGAATGCCAACCTGAATGCATACACGCACGCACGCACGCACGCACGCATGCACACACATCTCGCAATGAATGCATCCCGGATATGCGCTTGAGTGTCTGATTATCTATTGCACGACCATGTCGCGCATTTATACAGCCCTCCGGCCACCCCATACCGTACAACACCCTACCTCCCCCCCACCAACCAACCAACCAACCAATCTCGACCTCAATAGGTGAAGTATTGCCAATGTTTGAAATGGAAACTAACGTTTGCGATCGCTATACATACGCGACCGCACAGCACTACGGAACCGGTCCCAGTCCTTCGGGTGCCTAAATGCAACACCCACATCGCGACAATATTTGCCGTATGGCGCATTCTTTCTTTCTTCTCACTGACCGCGCCGGCGTGCCGTTTGTTGATGCTGTTCGTTCCATTTCGAAGCAAGCGGTTGGGTGAGGGAGCGTGGAGAGGGACCGACGGTGCCGACGGATGTATGTTTACGATTGGCAGTGGCGTGAGAGGAGGACGCAGGAAACGAGGTCACCAATGATCCGCGCCGGTCCCGACGATCCTCCGGCCCTGGGTCTGGAAACGGGACGGCTTTCCGGCCCATTCAGCCGACCATCAACCCTTCCGCCATGCGTCTGGAGTGTACGTTATGCTAATAGAAAGCGCGCGTTGCACTTTCCCGGCCAGGAAATGCATTTGCACGGCCTGCACGGGTGACAAATGTGTTCAGTGATGAGCGCAACAAGCAAACAAACAAAAACATCAAAAAAAAAACTGCCATTGAGAAGCTCACGAGTGTGGCAACATTGTATGGTGACGACCGGGTGGTCTGTAGCTGGAACCTGAGCCTGCAAGGCAAGCACGCGAAGGCACGGTCGACGAGCAGTCATGCAGTGTTTTTTTTTTGTTATTTCGATAGCAAACGGAAATGACTGCCGGAACCTCCTGGTTTGGTCGACAAAGACACTTAGACCTCTTCTTTTTATGGTTCTTTACTTTAGCGAAATGGGATTCGTGCTCCTACGATGGTTGGTACGGCTGGTGTGCGCTAGAGTTAGGGTTTACGATTCCGATTTCGTTGCTATGAACAGACTGGAATAATCCTATTGTAAGGCATACAAAAACGTTATGAAAATATTGTTTTTTATTTTGACTAATCACACTTCATCACACTTATTACTAGCCAGAGAATGATAAAGGCCTACAAGACTCTTTCTTGTATTTCTATAGCGTTTGATGCTTCCCGATGAATTATATCGAAATTATATTCGAACACGAACGCCTCTACATTATGTGTATTAGAATTTAGTACTATTCTATACAAACTTGTACCAAATGAGCTCATTTGGTTGACGAAAATTAGATTAGCCCTCGCGCAGCGTGCTGCATTTCACAATCCCTATTCGAATCTCCCGCCACGCGATCGCTGGAAGCAGCCATCCTTTCGTCGCTTTCACGTGGCTACGTGTGCGAGTTAGGTTTCTTAGTTTTCAACGTTCAAGCTCCCTCCTCTCCCCCCCCCAAACTCCTTCCACCCGATTGCTGCAGAGCCAAACAACTTTCTTCGACCGGATCAGGTTCTGCTGTCGACGGCAAAGAATCTAGTCGTCGCTCGGCAGCGATCCGGTTGCCCGTGTATCGTCCAGAAGATCGTCCCGCTGATGAGGAAGCGTGCTAGCGAATGCAAAACTCATCGGCATACCGACCTTCGTGTGGATGGTGGTGAGGGCGATCTGTGGGAAAACGAATGCGTTGGCATTCGTTTGTGGTTGCCGACCGTATTCGCGACGTAACGGTTTCCCGCATAGTTTCGCCATTCACTGGCTGTGGGCCGTATAGGTAGAGCCGAGTGTGTGGCTGGGCTGCTGTCGATCGCCGCGACCATGTCCCGGCGACACCCGTTTGGGGGGTGGGAATGCCTAACGCGTTTCTTCAGCTACACGTGACACCGCGGCCGTGCGGATAGTGTGTGCCTGCACGGGACGGAAATAGCTGCCGGGAGGGAAGATTAATGGCGGCGTGACGTTATACGATGAGTAACGCTCAACCGCAGCAGGCTCTAGTTCGCATACATCTTTTTACGCGAATTCCTGTATGATGAACCTACCCTTGAATCACCCGGTAACACTGTGTCACACTAATGCATATAAGCAACATTTTGCTTTTTTTATAAATATGTATTTTTGTTCAAAATTTCCACAATTGTTTCGCTTTTCGCGACAACGGGTGCACAAGCAGGACGCTGAGATTGATTCCTCTTCTTCTATTTGGTATAACGACCCAAGATATGCCTGCCGTTTTTTTACCGGCTTTCTAGAACTAATTTTTACCACCATCGCTGGTTGGTTTGGTCACTCCTCTCGCTAGGGGGAGACGTTCCGAATGGGATCATGATGCCGGGCCTGTCGTGTGAAGACCGGCGCCGCTACCACTACACCACCGGGCGGGCCGCCCCATTGATGCGAATGTTAATTTTTGCTTCGTTCGAGAACGGTAAACAAGTGAAAAGTATTTGCTCGTAGTTGGCAGAAGAGTGCCGCCGTCTTTTGCCGACTTAAGTGGAGTCAACCGACATACCACTGCTCGTGACGCTGGCACGCTCTCTCCCATATATACGCTTCCCTCGCCCACCCCCGCCTCCTCCTCCTCCTCTTCCTGCTCTTCCTTCTCACCCACAGTTCTGGGTTCTGAGAGGACCTACGGTGGGGGGGGGGCTGCCAGAGTCACGCTTGCCCGGGTCCGGGAAGATCGATCCTCCAGCGTTTGTGCGATCGTGGTTGGGGAGCATTCCTTCGCATGCGCTCCCTTGAACCGGGGGCTTCGCAGTGCTTCTTGCAAACCGGCGACCGAGTGCGGACCGGGCGGAGTCGATGCGAGACGGCTCGCGGTTGTGGAATTTCACCGAAGAAGTCATTAAGCAAGATCGAATCGCAAGACACAGTGCCAGGCGTCGGAAAGCCGGTTACGAAAGCGGGACGAAGGGGAAGGGTTTGTTGGCTCCCCTTCGTGTGTGTGTGTGTGTTCGGGGGGTGTGTGTGTGTGTTGGGGGGGGAGGGGGAGGGGGAGTGCAGTGTAATGTGGTGGAATGACATCAACAAAAAGAGAAATGTGACCACGCTGCTGCGTCCCATGCTCGGGGCCGATGTTTCCACTGGCGCGAGAGGTCTATACGATGAAAGAAGGAAGGAAAAAAAAGCACACACACACACACATACACATTCAGTAGACGGGCTACAGGGGTGAAAACTACGGGGGTCGGGATGGAGAGCGAACGAAGGAAAAAGAACTACCCGCTAGGTGGAGCATACGAGCGAGGAAGCGAGGAAGAAAGCAAGCAAACTGTTTGTAGAACGAGTGAGCGAGCGAGCGAGCGGTCGCACGCGATCTCTTGCCGGTAGTAGCGCGGGGGGTGGACCGAAGCGTGAATGGTGGGAGGGGGGAGAGGGGGAGGGAGGTTGAAGGGAAGACACAGTTCATTCACTTTCGCGGCTTCCTTTTCCTTTGTTCATTTGTTTATTTTCGAACAATTTTCATGCTTGGCAAGAATCGCCGACAGGCACACGGCGCGAGAGCGCTCTCTGGTAGATTTTTCACGAACCTCTTTGGCGCACCGTCCGGTTGCGATCTTGGATATGATCGGTGAGGATGGTAATGGTTAGGTGAACCGATAATACATATTATATTATAGGTTAGGTATATAACCACGCATATACGCACGATTTTGAGAGAAAGTGGACGAAACAGTCGTTTTCATGATGGTTAGTAATCCGGGGTATGGTTCGGTCACCGATCACAGAACCATTTGCAGGATCTTCAGCTGTAGCGATGGGGAATGGCTGCAAACGAGATCGAAGTTCGGAATTTTGAACCAACCAAAGCATTGCCTCTTTCGCCACATTGTTCTGGTGCGCTTCGGGAACCCCCTCGGTGTACGATGGCTTCTCCGCAGCGAGATCCGGAACAGAGACGAGCCAGAAAATTAACACCATTAGCGGAGCATCGAGAAGCAAACCTGCTGCTACTGCTGCCTGCCGTTTCCGAACACGGGCACGGACGCGCCGGATCGAACCCGCGAAAAACTCCAGTTCATTAGCCCGACCGAGCGCGAGACCCACGAGCCACAGCGCCAGACAGAAGACCCGAAACCCGTTAAGCACGCGGTGCGATGTACCGAAATGCTGCTCGATGCCTCTCCCGCCCCTCTCCCTCGCCTGCCCTCGGCTGAGTTCTCCCTTTGGGAGACGCGTACCATGTAGCAAACTGTACGCGTTCCGGTTGGTGAATGGAGTTGGTTATGTTCGCTTATGCCGAAGCTTATCGGTCTAACCTCTCACATCTTGCAAGCCCAGCGCTTCTTTCGTTTCTATACTCCTCTCCCACCACTCCCTTCCCCACCTAACTAACTCATCATCTCTGTGGGAGATGAATGAATGGTGGAGCCAACTCATGAATGAAGGAACGCTTCTCGGAGATGCTCAAGTGGCATTCAATGTGCCACATATGTTAATCGCGAGGCATTCTGTGTGAGTCTTTTTTTGTTGTTGTTGTTTAACTGAGAGTAGTCAATTCCGGTGATGGGGGAGGAGGAATGGAGGGAGTACGGCTTTCTTTTCGGTTGATCTGTCGCTTGCTACAATTCTGGTAAAGAGCGCTCCGGGTCTGCAGCTTACATGGGGGCCACGATGACAGCGTTTACGCTACTCTTGGCAGGGGGCCGGAGGAACGTCTCGCCACGACGATCGTGGCTCGGTCTCGGGGGATAAGGATCGCTAGCTTACTTATACGACGTGCGAAAAGTGACAAAGGCGAAGGGGGGGAAGGCGAGAAGGGACGGAGAAACTCCCCTCCTCTCAACGCTAACAGATAGCTGGCAGGCGCACAGCAGAGCGAAAGAGATGGCGACACTATTTATATATTACTAAAATCGTTTGCACGTATTCACGTTCGTTAGCAGTCGTAGTCACGATTGCTTGCTACATGGTCGATTGTGTGCGCGAACGGGGCTCACTTCCGGGACTGGCCGGAAATCTGACGTCATCGATGTGTTGTTTGTTGCCGGTGCGTCAGAGTTAGGACGGAAGTTGGTAGTAGCAGCTTAGATACGCAGCGGACGAGTAGGAGGATCGCAATTCTGCATATGATAATTAACATTAGCAGCAGCAGCAGCAGCAGCAGCAGTAGCGGCTAGGCTAGCGGCTGATCCGTGTCGGAATGAATCGTTCTAATCTCTCGGCGTTTGTTTTCCTCTCTTCCCGCGTACAGCATAACTAACAAAATCGTCATAAGTAGTATTCCACAGCACGCCAAGTTCGACGATATCGATCCGTTGTTGAAGCAGTTCGGCAAGGTGGAGCACTGTGAGGCGGGTACTAGCAAAGACCCGAACACACAGACCGTCCATATCACCTTCGAGAACCACGATCAGGCGCAAAGGTAAGCGTGTCCCCGAGCGAGTTTGCCTCTCCCTTGCTCAATTTTTTTTTCAATCCTTCTTTCCTTCTTTCAGAGCGGTGGCGGGGTTGAACGGAATCGATTTCGAGGGCTCGAAGCTGCTGGTGGAATTTTCCGATACGAACAAACAGGCGCGCCGGGCACAGCGCAACCGGTCGCAGTACGGAGCCGGGATGCCGGGCGGCGGTGGCCCTGGTCGGCAGACGGACTTCCCGCTGCGGGTGCTGGTGCAGAGCGACATGGTCGGTGCGATCATTGGCCGGCAGGGGACCACGATCCGGCACATCACGCAGCAGAGCCGGGCGCGCGTGGACGTGCACCGGAAGGACAACGTCGGTTCGGTCGAGAAGGCGATCACGATCTACGGCAACCCGGAGAACTGTTCGATGGCGTGCAAGAAGATCCTGGAGGTGATGCAGCAGGAAGCGAACACGACGAACAAGGGCGAGATCTGTCTGAAGATACTGGCGCACAACAACCTGATCGGGCGCATCATCGGCAAGAGCGGGAACACGATCAAGCGGATAATGCAGGACACGGACACCAAGATCACGGTCAGCTCGATCAACGACATCAGCAGCTTCAACCTGGAGCGCATCATCACGGTGAAGGGCACGATCGAGAACATGTCGAAGGGCGAAAGCCAAATCAGTGCCAAGCTGCGCCAGAGCTACGAGAACGATCTGCAGGCGCTGGCCCCGCAGAGCGTCATGTTCCCGGGGCTGCACCCGATGGCGATGATGTCGACGGCCGGCAACGGTATGGGCTTCACCGGGCGCACGGCCGGTGGAGTGACCGCGACCGGTGCCGGCGGTAGCGGTGCCGGCGGCATGTACCCGGGCTCCAACTTCCCGATGTACCAGCCGCCGGCCGGCGGACCGGCGGGCGTACCGCCCGGCTCGACCGAGGTCCAGGAGACGACCTACCTGTACATCCCGAACAATGCGGTCGGTGCCATCATCGGCACCAAGGGGCTACACATTCGCAACATCATCCGGTTCTCCGGTGCGTCCGTGAAGATTGCACCGCTCGAGGCGGACAAACCGCAGGAGCAGCAAACCGAGCGTAAAGTTACCATTATCGGCACGCCCGAGGCCCAGTGGAAGGCGCAATACCTGATCTTCGAGAAGATGCGCGAGGAGGGCTTCGTATCCGGCACGGACGACGTTAGGCTGACGGTGGAAATATTTGTACCGAGCGCACAGGTGGGTTTTTTTTTTGTTCTTTTTTGGTCTGCCCTCATGTCGTCGGCGGATTGCAGTGAAACTAACGAACGGTTTTGGAACGGAGTCTTCGTACGTCAAATAGTGATTGCCTTATGTACCACTGAATAGTACAAAGCAAAGGATTCTTTTTTCAAGCACTTATTATGTACCTATAAAAAATGTATACCTACATTTCTTACCTCTTTCGTCGTTTCGCAGGTGGGACGAATCATTGGCAAGGGTGGACAAAACGTGCGGGAACTGCAGCGCGTCACCGGAAGCATAATCAAGCTGCCCGAGCACACTGCCAGTGCGCCGGTGGACGAGGAGACGACAGTGCACATTATCGGTCCCTTCTTCAGTGTTCAGGTAGAGGCGCCTTTCCCCGTAGTTTTAGTGTTTAGTTGCTTCTGGTCTCGGCTAACCTGTTCGGGCGTTTCCCTCTCTTCGCAAACAGTCGGCGCAGCGGCGTATCCGTACGATGATGCTGGCCACTAATCCGCCCCCGGTCACCAAGCGGCAATCGACGCAGAAAGCTAAGGAGCAGACGGGGGCCGGTGCGGGGGTTGTTGCTTCCGCAACCGGTGCCACCACCCCCGGTGTCACCGTCACCCCGACCGTTACCGGCACTACGACTCCGCCCCAGCAACAGTCGTCCAGTACAGACGCGTAATCAAAAACTGAAGATGCCGACGATCGTACATGAAGGAGAGGGAGCCGGAGCAGAAAGAGAAGAAGCAGCAGCAGCAGTAGTAGTGACGGAAACAGTTGTTAAAGTAGCAGCAGCACCAACACCAACACCATCGTCATTCTCCACTGCGGTCAGAAGGTGCATAGAACGGGAAAAGAAGATTGAACCAGTTGTTGGAACCAGTAGCCAACGATGGACGGTAGATGGAGATGTGTTTTATAATTATTATTATTTGTTGTTGTTGCGAACCAAAACCATAAACCACCTCCACCCCACATCAAACAACCCTCCCACCATCGCTGTTTCGCTTCGGGTCCTGGCAATCGAGCCTATCTCGCTCGCACCCGGAGTCGTGTGTGAACGCGTTAAAGCCATGAAGCCAAATACATCACCCACATACACACACACCAGCGAACAGCAGCATACAACGCAATAGCATCAGCAGCATCACCCTTACGCGAGCGAAGGTGATCAGTTCTCATCCTCTGCACTGGTATCTTCCCATAGATTACCCTAGAAATGTTGTTATATTTACACTATTACTATTTTGCCCGTTCCTTGTTCAATATACACATCCCCTTTTGTTTAATTGCAATAGTCAAAGCAAGGTGACCCGAAGCGATATCCAAAGGGTATTGAACCATTAGCCTCAATTAACTGGAGAACGTGAGAGCGATAGAGAGGGAGAGGAAAGCGAGACGGATAAAAAGCCCCCAGTTGGGTGGAACTCTTCCCACGTTGGATGTCTGGAGATATTTGTTGTCCTTGCTTTCTTTACACTTCTCTCTCTATCTCCCTCGCATATATCAACAAAACAGTAAACCATAATCAAAATAGCACCAACCCAATCTAAGTCTTAGATTCCGCCCAGTAGCAGAGCCAAAACCTCAACCGTCAGTCTAATATACCACGAATAATCCTTACAGAAAGAAGGAAAATGAAAAATATGCAGTGTTTGGAGGGAAGTACGCAACGCATAGTAGAGTTGTGCGTGTGTTTTCTTCTCGTATCTATGCGAGAACCCACATACCCAAATCTCCCCCTCTCCCCCTGCGCAGTGCAGATGAAAAGAAATCATTCGAGAGACTAAATCAACAACTAAAAACAAACAAGCGGGAAACACACCTAGGGCAACACTCTACGTTATTGGTACATATGAAGAAATAGGTTGTAAGAAAGGAAGACATAAGATTACGGCTGCTAAAGCTAGCAGTCAGGGAACACAGACAAACA
>JXXA01003071.1:0-11834 GCA_000956255.1 Anopheles punctulatus | reverse complement strand
GCAGTAGGGGTATTTATCATAAAAAAACTTATTTAAAACTAAAATAAAAATATACACCTTTTCGATTAAAAACTCACTACTAAAGAAAACAGAATAAAGAAGAAGAAAAAATACATAAATGAAAAAGAAAATAAAATTCATAAACCCCTGCACTCTCTAAGCCGTCCTCTAGAAGGTGTTGATGGGAAAGAAAAATGATGATGAGCGCGAAGGGTATTAAGAGAGGGGGGGGAAACAACACAAAACAAAGTGAACAAATAACAGGAAAACAAAGGTAGCCTGCCCTGCCGTGTGGAATGGTGCGCGTCGGCCTTTTTTTTTTTATTTCTCTCCCGTGCCCTCTCACATCTCGCCGTGCCTGGGACTTTCCGGCCGCGCACAGGTAGAACTGCAGCTGCAGCGCGATGGTTGCTTGTGAACGCTTCAAAATTTGAACATCTCCCGTCAAAAAGCACCGCGTGGAAACTTGCGTATCTAGCAAGCGATATAAAGGTTCGAACTGAAACTGAAATTAAAAATACACCCACACGTTCCGTTCGGCGAGTAATTGTACACTTTCTTGTTGTAGCGCAACGCATACGAACACACGTATACGTATCTTCCTTCTGAAGGACCTCTTGACGATGGCGTCCTGTTAACGCGCCGGATCAGCCATCGTGTTCAGAGAAGAACTCCGGGCCCTCCGGATGGGTTTGCTCCCTCTTTTCTATTTTTTTTTGTTTGTCGTTTCGAATAGAGGTTTTTGAATGTGCGGCGATGTGCGTTGCCGCCATGTCAGTGGGAAGCTATTGTTTCGGATGCTGCTTCCGAAACACACGCGCAACGGGACAGAAGACAATCCCCTCCATCACCCCATCCCCCCTGCCCATCGCCATCGTCGACCGTCTCGTGCACGGCATTTTCGGGAAGTGAAGGCGACAACATAATGCAACCGCACTTGTGTGCACGCGGGCTTTGCGCACCGATTGCATAAATCTTTCCCTCCTCGCACCTTCCGCCCGGTGCACTGATTAGGGCGTAATTTCAGCACAACATTTTGCGGCATTCGGCCAAACAAAAAAAAAAAAACAAAACAAAACAAAAATCTCGCGACAATACTGTGTGCGATCCGTGCCCGGGTGCCTTTTGTCTTTGCTGCCCGGTTTCTATTAGGGTTGCGGTGCGTGAATTATACACCAGGGGAAACCGACCTTGTATTAGTGTAATGGAACATAAAAATGAAATAATAATGATTTCGATCGTAGTGAATCTACTGGCCCCCGTGTGGGGTGAGATGGATGGATGTTGGGTCGATAGAGAAAAACGGATAAGATAAATGATAAATGAGATAAGATAAGCTTAACAATTTTACCAGTTTGCTTCGAAAAACGTGAAGTGAAGGTTGATTATATTTTTGCTCTCGCAAGCTGGAATGTATTATTTTTTGCTATATTTTTTTTTTGTTTTTCCAATATTCTGTTAGTTTTTTATTGAATGTTTACACTGTGAAGAGAGATCTAACGAAGCGTTTTTCGAATAACAAGAGTGTTTTGAAGCGTTGTTTTTTATAATATGCCGGAAACAAACACAGGCAGTGCATTCTTTCCTCTCCTAGTCGCAACACGCAACGCAACGTACCCAGGATCGGCTGCGTGTCCTTTTTACCTTTCATGCTTCATGATGTCTTCATCTACCTGTTAGCCCGCCCATCCGTCAGGTGGTACCGCCGATGAAGCGCGGCTGGAGTTGACGATGATGTTGAGGTGTATTCCAGTCGCGTTTGCCGCTTTTCTCGGGCGTACTTCGATGCAAATGGTGTATTAGAGCGGAAACACACGCCTGTTAATGCTGAACTCTGCGCGCCGTTTGTTTCTATTTGCGAGTGTACACTTGCACGACGTCCTAGCAAATGCCAACGCAAATGGGAAAACCTCGATTGAATAGAACGCACACACACACATCCGATTCTCATGACTCATGACGCGGCGGATGCAAAATTATGCTCCGGGGAGTTTTGCTGCCGTTCCCGGAGGGAGGGAAGGGGGGGGAGGCACGAGGCACGCCAGATAAATGCGTGCAAAAATGTCTGTTTTTCCCTCGCTTTCCCGCCGTGCCGAAGGTTGGTGGCTGGTTTTGAAGGGTTCGGGGGCAGAGTGTGGCATAAATAAAACTATTGAACATGGAGAGCCTTTGGTGAGCGGGGGTGGGAGGGATGGTTTGCCCCGCGGTACCCGCAATCCCACCCGGGCAATAATGCGTTCACTCCACGCATTGTTTCCCGTGCGCGGTCGATCTTCGAGCGCCGTTCTAATGGTTTTAATGCTGCCCGAAAGTCGCTGCGGCAAAAGTGAAAAATTCGAGGGTACGTGCACACGTGCGCTTCGGCGGAGGAGTTCTGGCATCTGCTGGCTTGGTGGAGTGGAGGGAGAAAAAATTGTTTTCTGCTTTTTTTTGTTTTTCGGTTGTAAAAGAATAGAGTTTTAGTCAGTGTACTTCCCTGGAGGCGAAGGCGGGAATCGAGTGGTACAGCATCTAAATGCATCGGATTATTATCGGAGGCTGGGAGGGAAACCAATTAGATTCTTTTGAGGCGAGTGGGTGCGGGGGTTCGATAAGGGCAAGTTTACACGAGCACGGCTCGAGTGGAGACGGCCCCCCAATATGCCACTCTCTCTCTAATCTTCCGTCGTCTGACATGTGTCAAACAAAAAAAGAGCGATTATTTTTAAATTAAAAAGTGTAAGGTATATAAAAGTTTGAGTTTTTCTGAGCGACCTAAATAGCTAGCAACCGACGTTTAAACGCGGCTTGAACTGCCGCGTGCGTGCCGCTGCTCCCGGGCACATCTTCGTTGCGTCGAGGGAGTACGCCTGGAAGATATCACTAAAAGGCTCCTAATTGGACCGTGGCCACGAGAGCGGAAACCTCCTGGGGGATTTCGGCACGCGCTTCTGCAGCTTCTCCCTCGCGCCGGTGTGTCATAAATCCATGCTCCCAAGTGTGCTGCTACGCACCGCACTCGAAAAGGGGTGCGCGTTTCTGTCCCGCGTCTTGTGTTTTGGGACGCTTCCGTTTCGAAAACGATGCGTCTTGGATGTAAGATGCTCCAGGCGCGCGTCCCCGGTGTCTTCGGCCTTTCCGTGTTTGCCTAGCGTTGCCACGGGATGTTCGGGAGTTGCTGCACGGGTTTCGACTGCCATGCTCTGGTTTTAATCCTTCAGGAGCTGAAGAGTGACCCGAAAGCAGCCCACAGAAAACGTTGGTTCCTCGGCTTGGAACATCCATTTCAAGCGGTCGGACCAAAGCAGCACTGGAGAGAGCGATACGATCAGCTCCAGCACGTGCACTCGAAAGTGCTGAACATCATTCGTACCAAAACTGTGCAATCGTGCGATCATAAATGATGAGCGAAAGGCGAATGCGCGGCGTTTATCGGATGCTTGTCCGGCACAAAAACGCTTCCGGATGGTAAGATGGATGGGAAGCTACACAAATCAAATCAAGTAACTCATCCCCCACCCGGCTCCGTGTGGAAGTAAAAATAGTTTAAAATAAAAAAAAAAAAAATACACGAGCAGAAAGTATGCGGCAACCTTCCACCCTCCTTGGGTTTATCTGCTTCATTTGGGTTTCGGCACGATTCTCGATTTTACGTGAACGACGGTATGTGCTGCACATCTTCCGCATCTCCCGACCATTCTTGTGCATACATTATCGGCCACACTTCGTTTGCACACCCGCTTGGGTGTGTATGTGTACGTTTGCATGTGTGCAGCGAGAACGTGACTCATTTAAAGAACCTTGGAAGAGTTCACTCTGCGGACGGAGCGAAATTTATGGGGGCCCCTTGTCCAGCACGTTTTTATGTTTGATTTATCATCGAGAAAAGTGACCACTTGGAAATCGCCATTTTTTCGAATTTTTTTTTGTACTATTAAGTCAAGCTAACCACGTGCCTGGAGCTAGAGTGGAACGTGGAAGATCTTGCGCTGTGTAACCGAAAGTTTTAAAAAAAAGTTTAAATCCTCTAAATATCCAATGATTTAATTGGTTTACCTGAGGTATGCAAAACGTCCCGTGTGCTGCAGCTGTGCGTACCTCAATGGTGGGTAAATATGATGCGGAAAAACCCCGGGTTCTTTAGGCAATAAATGTCTCATCAAGGATGAGCCCGTGTGATGGTCGGCAAAAAAGGAGCTCTGTTTGTTTTGACACGTCCTCCGGTGGGTAGAGCCTGTGCACGATGGCACGATTCGCCTAATCGGCACGTCATCGATACGATGCGTGGAACGTGACTTTCGCATGTCCTGCTCTGCTGGTTTGGATCCACCCCTGCCCGGAAGGACTCGGCAGAACGCTGTGCTCACGTTGCAGGCGGGTTGTTCGTGCCGCAAACAATAAAATGGTTAGGTTCTGGATGTTGCGGGTGAGGTTGCGGCAAAAATCTGTAGGTAGCAAAAGGCTAGAAAACTGCCGAATGACAGACGAGTCAGGGATGAGTCGAAATGAGGTTAGGACTTTTGATGTACCAGGCGTTCCCACGCGTGTTCTGATCGTACGGTGGACAGTGTTGGAGCGTCTAGCGCGCAAGAATTAGTTCATGCAGTACAAACACTTGCCCGTACTTGCCTTTATTGCACAGTTGCGAACCTCGTTGTGCTGAGTAACACAAGGCTAGAGGGTGCCGTTGCGAATGGCACCAACACTTACGTCGACCGGAAGCTATGGTTGTAAAGCACCGTGTGCGTCCAAGGTCCAAAGGCGCGCTTGTTTTGATTGATCGATTGCCTGCGAAATTTGTCTCGCAGTGTTTTCTTTTTTTCGCTAACCTCATACCACCTCCTGGCGGCGGTGAGTGGTTGGACATTAATCAATTCGAACGACTCCAAATGCGCTGTTGTGTTGCAAAGAAATAAAAAGAAAAAAACTGTCTAGAGGGCACAGGCGCGAGTTGATTCCCATCGCGTATTGCTGCCTGCTCATACGTGACTAAGATTGGACATTGTTTTTAGTAGTCAAGAACTCCGGGAATAGCATCTATATTAACGATTGTAATAACCGAACCTATCGTACAATTTATTGTTTTGATTGCGCAGTAAAATAAGCCTATGATCAACGAGCTGCGTAAAACATCAACTTTTTTGCCATAAAGATAAGTTCCCTTTTGGAGAACGATTCTGGCTCGTTTCTAGACAGCGACGCAGAACGTCTGTGTCGTTTCCCGTGCTTGGATTGCCTGCTGGCAGCGGGCTTTTCTCCCTTCCGGCGCGGGTGACGCGGAAGCGCGGAACCGCCTGGTAGAGCTAGGTTAAGTGGATCGTTTATCGTGTAAATCCACACAAACCAGATGCATAAGGGAGATGGGACGGAAGTAAGCGACTTGGGCAGACGGGGTGATGGCTGCAACCACTCGGCTCGTCCCGCGAGCACGAGTGTGTGGATTAAGCTAAACAAAAACCCGCTCGTGGAAAAAAAGGCCCTAAACCGACAATGGCGAGGTTTTAAGGCTTAAGAGCAGGAAACTTCCAGCCCCCGGTCTCTCTCCCGGCTTGCATGCTGCATCATTTGTTGTGATACGAGCACACCGTGGTTTTTAAAAAGAAAAAAAAACCGAGGGAATCGGAGATAAAATTAGAACAGCCGCCCCAGGGCAGGGTTGTTCTACCGCGTGGCGTCCCATTATCATCCTCATTAGATGGTGGCGCTGGCTTCTTCGATGCGGCGATGCTCTCCTCGCGCACGTTCGAACACACGGCTATGCATATTCCGCCCCGCTGCCGATGCGTTAGCTGTTGTGCACCACCAGCTTCACCCAACCCCGGGGTAATATATGGCCCATTCCGGGTGTTTTCTCTAAAAACTTTTCCGCGTCCCGGCGGCGGCCGCGGTGCGATTAAATTCCCTATTGCTTTTATTTATTTTGACAGTTATTAGATAGTGTTGTTTTTTGTTTTGCTGCTTTCGTTGTGTGTGCGCGTGTGTCACACTCGAATGGCAGGGGCGTTCGCGGTGACGTTTGTTTATGATTGTGCTTCAGGTACAATTTACACTAATCAACTTAAATGATTTGTTTTAGAAATAAGCGTTTATCAGTTTTAAGCAACCGGAGTTGCAGCGGACTGTTAAATTGTGTTTTATCACTGCATGAACGAACTGGTATCCGTTGTGCTACTGTTTCGCAGGCTGTTTGTGCCCGCGAATACCAAGAAGCTGAATCAGGCTGACAGTTCACAGAAACCTCCAGCGAGATTGCGCTAAATTCCTAATCTGCCCCGGTTCGTGTGGCTGAGGAATTTCCACCAAAATTGCTGACGATTGTTTCGATCATAACTTTCGTGGTGATTAGTGTGATTTACGCGCAACTGGTGCGATTGCACTGACAGCAGGTTATTTACAGTCGATTCGTATCGGGCAGGGTTACTTGCGTAGGTCAGTACTTGCACTCGTCGTTGCAATCAGATTATTCCGATAAACACCAATCTGCAATTAGATAAACGCGAGGGGCGCATTAGATGTGTCAACAAACGCGTATGAAAATTGTTGCAGTAAGCGATTTTCTGTATGATCTACGATAAACGTCAAATGGCTGGAAGAGATTGCCTTTCAATCATTGTCAACACAGCATATGAGAAGTGTTTGAAAAATCAACAGCACAGAACGCAGAACTGCTAAAACGACAAAATATCGAGCCATGTGTTTATGTGTGCGTCTGTGGCTTTTCTCACAAGCGCTCCCTTGTGTTCATTCAGCCGTGCGGTCGAGTTGAAGTGGTACCAACAATGTTTTTGTTTGTGTTTTTCCTCTCCACCTTGCGTCTGTAATCTTTAATCACCGGCACCGGGGCGCGTTGTTTTGTTTAGGCGATCGTACTTTCGTTTGCTTACTTCGCATGCCCGGAGAGTGGTTCCGGAGTTCTGAGCAGGTTGTTTGTGCGCTGTCGCTGACGAGACGCGTTTGCTTTGCTTACGCGCTTGCGTTTGCATCGGTCCCAGCCGAGATTGGGTGAGATTTGCTTTGAAAGCAGAGTTGCCGGGGTGGAGAAGAGTTGCCGTTGATATTTGCCTAATATGCGTATTTATCGTCGCTCGCCGCATACGTTTACACGTGATCGGTAACGCACAGCTGTTAGACTGTGTTCTTTGGGGAGGGAGGATGGATGGAGATGGAAAGCGCGACGAAACGCGAAGTAAACAAAACATGATTAGAAAGTAGGTTGGGGGGAAAAAACTGCTGCACTTACGACATTTCTAAAAACAAACGATAGAACTGAAGAACAGCTAAAGACTCTGCCGTTCCCTTCCCACTATGGAAGAGAGTTGCTGCCTCCCTCGCTGTTTACTGCCCAGCAAATGAATGATGTTGGTGGCGTGAAGAAAAACAAACGAAAATAAAAAAAAACACACTCTCACACGACGTCAAATCCGGTCGTGAAGTAATAAAGTATATCGCCCACCCTATGGGACAGGAGGAATCGTGACAGAGATTGGATATTGATTTACTTCCACCGCTGGCGCGTCTTTGAAGTGAGTGCGCTGATAATGGCACAATATAAAGCCACATAATTGTTACCCACCCTGCTAAGCAGCTGACAAAGGGCCCGTGTCCTAATGCCGGCAGGTTTCCCCCCAAAGGTGCCATTCCCGGGAGAGTCCGGGAGCAGCCGCGATCCAACTCGCAGCGCTATTTGTCAACGATGCATCCCAACATGTGCGATACGCGATCACGCGGGGGTATTACAAGTCCCCACGCGCAAGTCTTTGGCGGTCAAGTTGACGATCGGTTGATCAGGCGGTGCGTCTCGTCGCCAGGCATTAAAAGGGATTTATCCTCAGCTGTTCTGGCCGGACCCAAAAATCCGCCCGTTCGCGGAGCTGCAGGTAATGTGATAGCGGTTGCTCCGTTTCCGCCGTAAAGTACACGCCACAGTATTTTTTTTCTATCCCAGCGGCTTTTGAAAGAATCCCGACCGGGAGCGGAAATTCCTCGGTGCCAGCGGGATCGAAAAGGAAGGTTATTCGATATTTTAAGCGTTTCGTTTGTGTGGTTTTGTTTTGTGGTGCATTATTTCACCTTGTTTTTTTTTTATTTGTTGTACCTCGGAGCGTGAATAGTTGGCGGTTACGGGCGCTGAAGTCCTTGGAACGTGCAAACGGTGATTGACATTCTGGCGAGGAGACGTTCCCGTGCGCTGGGAAGCCTCCTAAGCGTATCTGCCCGGCGAGACACGTTGAGATTTAATATTTCGTGCAAGACCAAACGTGGCCGTGCAAGCTGGCTCGGTTTATTTTTCCCGAGAAAATGTGTACGCCACGCTAGTGTGACGTACATTTTTACGAGCCCCACTTAAACGGCTCGCGAGTGCAATGGCCCACGTTTCGGGCAAGCGTCCATAAGACGAAACATCAAACCGTTCTTTATTAATTGAAGCCAATGGGGATTCTTGCCGGACGAAAAAGAGAGAAAGAAATAGAAAGGGCGTCCTCCCCCGTGCGGTATCCCGCTGCCGGTGTAGCGCCTGGGAAGTTACGAGTCTGGACCACCTTGCCGCCTGGACACACACGTTGTCCGTACGGGAACTTCCTACCCGGTGGGGTATAACTGCGGGTGCTCCATCGTCTCGCCCGGAAACGATGCGTACTATCGCGCGTAAAAGTAATCTCACAATAACAAGCAAACAACAATCTAATAAAGATGTAATCGGTATAATTTATGTTTCCATCCGATGTTATTCAATAGATATGACGGGAATCTTGTAAGTTTGCGCTCCTTAATCAAGTCCCAGAGCTGCAGTGTTACACGGGTCGAATTAGTTTGGATCAGCGTTTGCATCGCGTTCCCGGGACGTCGCCGGGAAGTGTGTCCTGCCTGTCACCAGACAAGCTGTCCACACACGAGACACGTGCTGTACGCTTCGTTTCACTTTAATTGATGCGTGCTGCAGCTCGAACATGACATGTATTTATAGCTCCGTACGGGGAGAGAAGATGTGTAGGAGGGAGGATCGTCCAAAAATTGGTATAATTAGCTATCGCTTCGCTCCTGTCACATGTAACAGCTGACTGTGTGATCGTGCGGCTCACGGGATGTGTGGTGTTTGCTCTTTACATTCCTCGACCCGTGACCCGCCCGATCGAACGTATCGAAGTATTGGCTTTTGGGGATCAATATTGTGGCGTGCGGCAGCCTAATGCTAAGTCTCCGGATTGAGCTCACGCTTCCATAGCATTCCACTGCGAAGATGTTGTATAAACAAGCAGCAACAGTCACAGACGACGGCGGTATTTATAGAAAAAAAAGGAAGCTTCGAAAACGAGACAATCTAGAAGGCGCTATCCTGGAAGTCCGTGCGTAGGAATGAGTCTGCCGAACCTCGCCGGGTTCACAGTGATTGTAGGGTATCGCGTGGATGATGACTTAGATGTACTAATAGCTTTTGATTTACAACCACCCCTTGGGTGTCGTAAAGATTACCTACACTAGATCGTGCACTAGATAAGTGATCCCCTCCCAAAAAAAAAAAAAACAAAAAAAAACAAAAACCTAACCACACAATCAGCACACTTTTTTCGGCAACAAAGGCTCAGGACCAATATATAAATACAGGCCCCTTGGTGGTTGGCCCACATTACTTCCGAATACGGTGTGCGTGTGAAAAGTCGTGCAAAACTTGTGTAGAAAAAACCTCCCAGAATCAAGAATGATGGCCAGCTTTCGTAGTTGGAAGATCTTCGCTGGGTTGTTGCTGTTGGTTGCCGGTCCTCGAGCCGGTGACGCTGCGGTGTCCACCGCTCGGGCGATCGCTGACAATGCGCTCTGTCCGGTGCCGCGGTGCGTGACGTACGCGGAAATCAACACACTGTGGACGATACCGGACCCGGCCTTCTATCTCCATTGCCGGCCGGATCCGAGGGGCGGCTGGTACCTGCAGCAGATGCCGTGTGCGCCGGGAACGTTGTTCAGCTACCGGAAGCAGGTGTGCGTCAGAACGGACTTGTGGATCGGTTGCGATGGGTCGGAGTCCGATACCTCGACCGAAAATCCGCTCGACCCGTTGTGCCCGTTGCCGACCTGTATCACCTACAAGGACATCAACACGCTCTGGAAGCACGAGCGTACCGATCACTTCTACCAGTGCCGCCCGCGTAATGGCGCCTGGGAGCCGCAGGAGATGCCATGCGCACCAGGCACTCTGTTCAGCTTCCGTTCGCAGGTGTGCGTGCGGCAGGAGCTCTGGGAGGAGCTCCCATCCGAGTGCTAGAGCTGCGCGACAGCGTGCAAATACCCGAATAAAATACCCCACCGGAATTTGCTGGAACATCTACATGATCCAGATAGGTTCTTTGCGGTCGACGCTATCAATCAATGTACTAAATCGCTTCCATTACTTACCGATGACTTCCTGATACATACGTCGCACGAGTCTTCCCACTCCCCGCTCCAAGTACTACGCACCGGCGCTTCCGCGCGCTTCGGTTCCGCTGTACTTAGGATTGGAATAGTTCTCACCCGAATCGAGCTTCCGCTGGCAGCTGCTTGGAGGGGCCAGATACGATACGTCACGCACGAGGAATGCGCCCCCGCGATGCGGGCGGTGGGGGAGGGGGGGGGGCGTCCGGGGCCCGTTTCACGCTCCAAAACAACACTGACCCTTGGATTCCACGTCCGAGAAATCAATGCCCTGACGAGGAGGCTGTCGTACGCGGACGGGTTTTGACAGTTGAAGTATGATGTATCGCAGTGGGTGCGATTGTTACCCGCTGGACGTGCGACATCCTTTAGTCGCATTTAGAATGATAACAGCATAACGCGGGGCGATAGGATCGGGCAGGTGTCATTAATCGTCAAAAAATGGTCCGGCTCGCTAGCCGCGTGTATAAAAGTACCGTGCACTTCACCCAACGGAGGCTTATACGCGCGCTTGGTAGGGCTTGGTGTGGTGTGTTTGGTCAAGAGTACTTAGAGGTCGAGAAAGCGTGTTTTTTGTGCGACTGTGTGTGTGTGTTTTTTTTTTGTTGGTTTGTGTTGCTGTCTCCAGGGAGCAGGCTCACAGATTCGAATAAGCTGAGAAGAAGAGTGATTTTTTTCCCGATTCGATTGGTGGCAGTGTGATTTGTGTGCGTGCCTAGAGTGTTTGAACCTTTGGGAATGGCCTCGACCGGAGGCACCGCGATGGTATGGGCGCTTGGAATGCTAGCGCTGCTAGTAGCCGGGTGCTGCGCCACCGAACAACTACAACCAGCCTCTGCAAACCTCTGTCAACCGCGCTGCTGGAGCAGCGAACGAGACGGCCGTGCGCGCTGGCCGGCGACCTCGAGCATCAATCAGTACTGGGAATGTCTGGTCGACGGCGGCGAATGGTACGCACAGCTTCGCTCCTGTCCCCTCGGTGGGATGTGGTTCGATGCGGCCGAGCAGGTGTGCGTGACGGACGGGTCGACGCCGACCAGCGTGGCCTGCAACCGGCAGCACCAATTTGCCGACGGCAATGAGCTATGTCCGGAGCCGAGCTGCGCCACGCAGGAGCTGATCGAAACACTCTGGGGCTACCCGGATCCGGCGTTCTTCCTGCAGTGCCGACCGGTGCCGGACGGTACCTGGCGGTTGCAGCTGATGCCGTGCGCACCAGGCACCTGGTTCCACTTCCGGCACCAGGTGTGCGTGATCCCGGAGCTGTGGGAAGCCTGCGACGGCACTGAGGGTGATGATGGAACTGGAACGACGCCACAAACAACTACTCCAGTGATTACTACGCCAGAGATCACAACTCCAGTGATTACTACGCCAGAGATTACAACCCCAGTGATTACTACGCCAGAGATTACAACCCCAGTGATTACTACGCCAGAGATTACACC